>JAPDOI010000820.1:0-271546 GCA_029168955.1 Aplectana chamaeleonis | reverse complement strand
TACTACGTGGAGAGTTGCTCGCCAAGTTGGTCGCATCGCTCGGCGCAGCCGAACAAATACTAAGTTGAGGGTGGCGCCGGCGAAGCCAACCCGCTGTTGTTCTAATCGTTCGGCGGAGCTGAACGAATACTACGTAGAGCGTTGCCTGCCAAGATGGCTCCATCGTTTGGCGTGCAGCCGAACAACATACTACTGTAGAGGGTGGCCGGCGAAGCTGGCCTATCGCTTGGCGAAGCCAAACGAATACTACATGGGAGGGTACAGCGAAGCCGGCCCGCCAAGTTGTTCCCATCGTTCTCGGCGGAGCCGAACAAATACTACGTGGAGGAGTTGCCCGCCAAGATGGCTCCATCGTTTGGCGCAGCCGAACAAATACTACGAGGAGGGTGGCGCCGGCGAAGCCGAGCCCATCGTTCGGCGAAAACCGAACAAATACTAATGGAGGGTGGCCGGCGAAGCCGGCCCATCGTTCGGCGGAGTCGATCGAATATTATGTGCGTGGATGATGGCCGGCGAAGCCGGCCCGCTGACGTTGCCCCATCGTTTGGCGAAGCCGAACGAGTACTACGGTAGACGGTGTGGCGAAGCCGGTGGCACTGATCGTTCGGCGGTGCCGAAAGAATACTACATGGAGAGCGTGGCCCGCCAAGCTGGCCTGAATCGTTCGGCGGAGCCGAACGAATACTACGTGGAGAGTTGGTCGCCAGTTGGCCCATCGTTCGTCATGCAGCCGAACAAATACTACGTAGAGTGGTGGCCAGCAAAGTTTCTGGCCCATCGTTCGGAGAAGCCGAGCAAATACTTTACTTGGAGGGTGGCCGCCGAAGTTTGCTCCTTAATCGTTCGGCGGAGCCGAACGAATTTTACATGGAGAGTTGCCATCTCCAAGCTGGCCCATCGTTCGGCGCAGTCCGAACAAATACTCCGTTGAGGGTGGCCGGCGAAGCTATCGTCAATCGTTCCCGGCGAAGCCGAACGAATACTACATGGAGGGTGGCCGGCGGCCAGAATCCGGCCCATCGTTCGGCGGAGCCAAACGAATACTACGTGGAGGGTGACCGGCAAAGCTGTGCTCATCGTTCGGCGGAAGCCGAACGAATACTACGTGGAGGGTAAAGCCGGCCAAGCTGGCTTCATCGTTCGGCGGTGCCGAACGAATACTACATGTGGAGAGTTGCCCGCCGTTGGCTCCGGAGATCGTTCGGCAGGCCGGGCGTTTTTACGTGGAGGGTGGCCTGCGAAACCCAGCCCTGTTCCATTAATTCGCGCAGCCGAACAAATACTACATGTAGAGGGTGGCCGGCGAAGCCGGCCCATCGTTCAGCGAGAAGCCGAACAAATACTACTTGGAGGGTGGCCGGCGAAGCCGGCCCATCGTTCGGCGGAGTCGAACGAATACTATATGGTGGAAATGCGACGCGTGCCACCGCCATGTTGCCCCATCATTTTGCAGCGAAGCCGAACGAATACTACGTGGAGGGTAGCCGTTGAAAGATCTTGTTTATTCGGCGGAGCTTCGAACGAGTACTACATGGAGAGTTGCCCGCCAAGTTTGCTCCATCGTTCGGCGGAGCCGAACGAATACTACATGGATGGTTGCCCGCCAAGTTGGTGCCATCGTTCGGCGAAGCCGAACAAATACTACATGTAGAGGGTGTGCCGGCAAAGCCGGCCCATCGTTCGGAGAAGCCGAACAAATACTATTTGGAGGGTGGCCGGCGAAGCTGACTCCATCTCATTCGGCGGAGCCGATCGAAATTACGTGAGGTAGCCACAGCAGAGAAGCCGCGAGTCGTTCGGCGAAGCCGAACGAATACTACGTGTAGGGTGGCAAGTGCCCGGCAGATCGTTCCCGGCGAGGGCGGTACTGACCATTGTTCGTGAAGAGCCAAACGAATACAACGTGAAGAATGGCCGGCGAAGTTGGCATCAATGCGTTCGGCGAAGCCGAACGAATACTACATGGAGAGCGGTTGCCCGTGAAGTTGTGCTCATCGTTCGGCGAAGCTTCGAACGAATGCTACGTGGAGGATGGCCGGCGAAGCCGGCCCATCTGTTCGGCGCAGCCGAACGAATACTTACGATTGAGAGTTGCCAGCACAAGTTGGCTCACCGTTTTCGGCGGAGCCGAACAAATTTTACATGGAGAGTTGCCCGCGAAACCAGCACCGTAATTCAAACAGCCGAACGATACTTTACGAGATAGCGGCCCATCGTTTGGCGGAGCCGAACGAATACAACGTGGAGGGTGGCCGGCGAAGTTGCTCGCATCGTTCGGCGGAGCCGAACGAATACTACATGGAGGGGATGGCCGGCGAAGTTGGTCTGCCATCGTTCGGCGAAGCCGAACGAACACTACATGGAGAGTGGCCGGCGAAGCTGGTCCATCGTTCGATACGAACGAATACTACGTGAAGAAATAGCCGGCTTGAAGCCGGCCCATCGTTTTATTTGGCCGAAGCCGAGCGAATACTACATGGAGGGTGGCCGGCGAAGCGGCGCAGATCGTTCGGCCAAGCCGAACGAATACTACGCCGTGGAGGGTGGCCGGCGAAGCCCGGCCCATCGTTCGGCGTAGTTGAAGGTCTCTACATTGGAGAGTTGCCAGCCAAGCTTGGTCTCACTGGTCGCTCGGCGGAGCCGAACGATTTTTTACATGGAGGGTTGCTCGCAAAGCGCCACCGTTTGGCGGAGCCGAACGAATACTACGTGGAGGGTGGCCGGCGAAGCCGGGCCATCGTTCGTCGAAGCCGAACAAATACTACGTGGAGGGTAGCCGGCGAAGCCGACACGAAGATCGTTCGGCGAGAAGCCGAACGAGTACTGCGTGGAGAGTTGCCCGCCAAGTTGGCAAATCAGTTCGGCGGAGCCGAACGAATACTACATGGAGAGTTGCCCGCCAAGTTGGCTGCCATCGTTCGGCTCAGCCGAACAAATACTGCGTTGAGGGTGGCCGTGGCGAAAGAAGCCGGCCCATCGTTCGGAGAAGCCGAACAAATACTATTTGGAGGGTGGCCGGCGAAGCTTGTGCCATCGTTCGGCGTGGGAGCCGATCGAAGCTCGTACTGCGTGGAGGATGGCCGGCGAAGCCAGCCATCGTTCATCGAAGCTTCGGAACGAATACATACGTAGGGTATGCCGGCAGGATTGCCCATCGTTCGGCGGAGCCAAACGAATACTACGAGGAGGGTGGCCGGCGAAGCCGGCTCCATCGTTTCGGCGAAGCCAGAACGAATACTACATGCAAAGGGTGGCCGGCGAAGTTGGCTCCATCGTTCGGCGCAAGCCGAACGAATACTACGTGGAGGGTGGCCGGCGAAGTCGGCCCATCGTTCGCTGAAAACCCTGAACAGATACTACATGGAGAGTTGCCAGCCAGGATTGGCTCATCGTTCAAAGCGGAGCCGAACGAACACTTTACATGGAGAGTTGTGGCGGAGCCACTGGGTGTCCTTGCAGATACTACGCTGAAAATGCCCGCCAAAGCTGGCCCATCGTTTGGCGTGGGAGCCGAACGAATACTAACGTGGAGAATGGCCGGCGGAGCCGGCTTTCCATCGTTCGGCGGAGCCGAACCAATGATTATATGGTTACTACGTGGACGGTGGCCGGCGAAGCCCGGCCCATCGTTCATGGCGTAGGCCGAACAGATACTACATGGAGAGTGGCCGGCGAAGTTGGTCTGCAGTCGTTCGGCGGAGCCGAACGAATACTACGTGAAGAATATCCGGCGAAGCCGGCCCATCATTTGGCGAAAGCCGGAGCGAATACATTGAAAACGGAGGGTAGCCGGCGAGAAGCCGGCCCAGTCGTTCGGCCAAGCCGGAACGGTAGAATGCTACATATGGGAGGGTGGCCGGCGAAGCCGCGCCCATCGTTCGGCGCATGTCGAACAGAAGACTACAAGTTGAGAGTTGCCGTATGCCAAGTTGGTCCACTGTTCGGCGGAGCCGAACGATTTTTACATGGAGAGTTGCCCGCCAAGCTTGTGCCCACCGTTTGGCGGAGCCGAACGAATACTTGACGTGGAGGATGGCCGGCGAAGCCGCGCCCATCTTTTTTGGCGGAGCCGAACGAACTTACATAGAGAGTTGCCCGGCGAAAGTTGTTCTCATCGTGCTCGGCGAAGCCGAACGAATACTACATGGGAGGGTACGCCAGGGCAGTGCCATCGTTCGGCGGAGCCGAACGAATACTGCGTGGAGAATGGCCGGCGAAGCCGGCTCATCATTCCCGGCGAAGCCGAGCAGAATACTACATGGAGAGTTGCCCGCCAAGGTTGCCCATCAGTTCGGCGGAGGCCGAACGAATACTACATGGAAGGTGGCCGGCGAAACTGGCCCACCGTTCAAACTGGCGGAGCCGAACGAATACTACGTGAAGAATAGCCGGCGAAGCCGGCCCATCGTTCGGCGCAAGCCGAACCAGAATACTTACATTGAGAGTTGCCAGCCATGAGTTGGTCCATCGGTTCGGCGGAGCCGAACAGATTTTTACGATGGAGAGTTGCTCGCAATAAGTTGTACCATCGTTCGGCGGAGCCGAACGAATACTACATGGAGGATGGCCGGCGAAGCTGGCCATCGTTGTTCATGGCCGAACGAATACTCATATGGAGGGTGGCCGGCGAAGCCGGCCCATCGTTCTTGGCGCAGCCGAACGAATACTACGTTGAAGGGTGGCCGGCGAAGCCGGTCTATCGTCTCGGCGGAGCCGATGACGAATACTAAGATGGAGGATGGCCAGCAGAAGCCGGCTCCATCGTGTTCGGCGAAGCCGAACGAATGATTACGATGGAGGGTGGTGTGGCTGGCGAAGCCGGTCCATTGTTCCGGCGAAGCCGGCGCAGAATACTACATGGAAGGTGGCCGCCAAGTTGGCTCATCGTTCGGCGGAGGCCGAACGAATACTACGATGGGAAGAAGAAGCCAGGCCAAGCTATTGCCCATCGTTCGGCGAAGCCGAACGATTTTTACATGGAGGATGGCCGCTCGCGAAGCTTACCCATCGTTTGGATCATCGGAGCCGAACGAATTGATACTACGTGAAGAATAGCCGGCGAAGTTGGCCCATCGTTCGGGCGAAGCCGAACGAATACTACATTGAGGGGTGGCCGGCGAAGCTGGCCCACTGTTCGGCGGAGCCGAACGAATACTACATGGGAGGGTGGCCCGCGAAGATCCGTGCCATCGTTCGGCGGAGCCGAACGAATACTACATGGAAGGTGGCCAAGCCAAGATGCAACCCGGCGTAATGTTCGGCGGAGCCGAACGAATTACTACGTGAAGAATAGCCGGCGAAGTTGGCGCAGGTCGTTCGGCGAAGCCGAACGAATACTACATGGAGGGTAAGTCGCTGTTGGTCAGCGTTCGGCGAAGCCGGCCCATCGTTACTGCGCAGGGTCACCGGGCGATTGAACGAATACTACATTGAGAGTTGCCAGCCAAGTTGCTGGTCCACTGCGCCTCCGGCGTTCAGCTGAGCCGAACGAATTTTACGCCGTGGAAGAGTTGCCCGCAAAGCCGGCCCATCGTTTCCTGGCGGAGCCGAACGAATACTACGATGGAGAGTTTCCCGCAAAGTTGGCTCCATCGTTTGGCGGAGCCGAACGAATACTACATGGAGAGTTGAACGCCAATTTGTTGTTCCATCATGTTCCTGGCGAAGCCGAAACCGAATACTACATGGAGGGTAGCCGGCGTGCCGCTGGCAGATCGTTCGGCGGAGCTGAGGACGAGGCAGATATTATTTGGAGAATGGCCGGGCGAAGCCGGTCCATCATTTCCGGCGAAGCCGAACGAGATACTACATAGAGAGTTGCCAGCCAAGTTGTACCATCGTTCGGCGTAGCCGAAACAAATACTACGTCGGAGGAGGCCGGCGAAGCTGGCCCACCGTTTCGGCGCAGCCGAACGAATACTACATGGAGGGTGGCCGGCGAAGTTTCGTCCAGGTCGTTCGGTGGAGCCGAACGAATACTACGTGGAGAGCTTGAACTGCGAAGCTTGCTTGCTCCCATCGTTCGGCGCAGCCGAAGCAGATACTACGCTGAGGGTTGCCCAGGCGAAGCTGTGCCTAACCGTTTCAGCTGAAGCCGAACGAATACTGCGTGAGGGTGGCCGGCGGAGCCGGCTTTGGATCGTTCGGCCGAGCCGAACGAATACTACATGCGGAGGGTGGCCCGCCAAGCCGGCTTGTTCCATCGTTCGGCGCAGCCGAACGAATACTAAGCATTGAGGATGGCCGGCGAAGCCGTTGGTCTCACTCGTTTCGGCGGAGCCGAACAGATACTACATGGAGAGTTGCTCCGCCAAGTTGCTCCATCGTTTGGCGGAGCCGAACCAGAATACTAGCGATGTGAGGATGGCCAGCGAAGTTACCCATCGTTCGGTGAAGCCGAACGAATACTACATGGAGGGTGGCCGGCGAAGCCGGTCCATCGTTCGGCGGAGCCGAACGAATACTACATGGAAGGTGGCCGCCAAGCTGGCCCATCGTTCGGCGAAGCCGAATGAATACTGCGTGGAGGGTGACCGGCGATTGAACGAATACTACATTGAGAGTTGCCAGCCGTTGGGTTATTCATCTGTTCGGCGGTATCGAACGTGAATACTACGTGAAGAATAGCCGGCGAAGCCGGCCCAGTCGTTTCCTGGCGAAGCCGAACGAATACTACGTGAGGTGGAGAGCGAAGCCAGCCAAGTTGTTCGGTCACCGTTCTGTGGGGGCGATGCCGGCTCATTGATCATCAAGCCGAACGAATACTACATGGAGGGTGGCCGGCGGGCCAAGTTGGTCCGAGATCGTTGACGGCGAGTCGGAAACGAATACTACCAATGATGAAGAGTTGCCCGCCAAGTTGGTCTTAATCGTTCGGCGGAAGCCGCAACGAATTTACTACGTGAAGAATAGCCGGCGAAGCCGGCCCAATCGTTCTGCGCAGTCGAACGAATACTACATTGGAGAGTTGCCAGCCGTTGGCTCCACTGTTCAGCGAAGCCAGAACGACATACTACATGGAGGGTAGTTGGCAGGATCGTATCCCGGCGGCAACCGAACGAATACTACGTGGAGAATGGTGGGCGAAGCTCGGCCCATCGTTCGGCGAAGCCGAACTAATACTGCTACGGAGAGTTGAACGCCAATTTGCTTGCCCCATCGTTTGGCGAAGCCGTTTAACTGAATTACTACGTGTGGCATGAGTGGCCAGCCAAGTTGTAGCCATCGTTCGGCGGAGCCGGAACGAATACTACGTGGAGGAATGTGGCCGGCGAAGCTGGTCGCCATCGTTCAAGCGATTCGCCGAACTAGATACTACATGGAGAGTTGCCCGCATGACTGGCCCATCGTTTGGCGGAGCCGAACGAATACGCTACGTGGAGAATGGCCGGCGAAGCTTTAGACGCGAATCGTTCGGCGGAGCCGAACGAATACTAGCATGGAGAGTTGAACGCCAAATTGGCCGTTCTATCGTTCCCGGCGAAGCCGAACGAATACTACATGGAGGGTAGCCGGCCGGAGCCGCTGAGATCGTTTGGCGGAGCCGAACGAATACTACATGTGGAGAATGCTCGCGGGCGAAGCTGGCCCATCGTATCGGCGCAGCCGAACTAATACTACATGGAGGATAGTTGAACGCCAATTTGCTTGCCCCATCGTTTCCGTCGAAGCCGAACGAATACTACGTGGAGGGTAGTTGGTAGAAGCCGGCAGTCGTTCGGCGGAGCCGAACGAATACTACGTGAAGAGGATGGCCATGAAGCTGGCCCATCGTTTCGGCGAAGCCGAACTAATACTACATGGAGAGTTGCCCGCCAAGATTTATTGCTCCACCGTTCTCGGCAGCCGAACAAATACTACGTTGAGGGTGGCCGGCGAAGCCGGTCCATCGTTCGGTGGAGCCGAACGAATACTACATAGAGGATGGCCAGCGAAGCCGGCCCATCGTTCGGCGAAGTCGAACGAATACTACATGGAGGGTGGCCGGCGAAGCCGGTCCATCGTTCGGCGGAGCCAAACGAATACTACGTGAAGAATAGCCGGCGAAGCCGGCCCATCGTTCGGCGCAGTTGAACGAATACTACATGGAGGGTGGCCGGCGAAGCCGGTCCATCGTTCGGCGAAGCCGAATGAATACTGCGTGGAGGGTGACCGGCGATGCCGGCAGATCGTTCGGCCAAGCCGAACGAATGCTACGTGGAATGTGGCCGGCGAAGCCGGCCCATCGTTCGGCGCAGTTGAACGAATACTACATTGAGAGTTGCCAGCCAAGCTGGTCCACTGTTCGGCGGAGCCGAACGATTTTTACATGAAGAGTTGCTCGCAAAGCTGGCCCATCGTTTGGCGGAGCCGAACGAATACTACATGGAGGATGGCCAGCGAAGCCGGCCCATCGTTCGGTGAAGCCGAACGAATACTACATGGAGGGTGGCCGGCGAAGCCGGTCCATCGTTCGGCGGAGCCGAACGAATACTACATGGAAGGTGGCCGCCAAGCTGGCCCATCGTTCGGCGGAGCCGAACGAATACTACGTGAAGAATAGCCGGCGAAGCCGGCCCATCGTTTGGCGAAGCCGAACGATTTTACATGCGGAGAGTTGCTCGCAAAGCTGGCCCATCGTTTGGCGGAGCCGAAGGAATACTACGTGAAGAATTGCCGGCGAAGCCGGCCCATCGTTTGGCGAAGCCGGACGAATACTACATTGAGAGTTGCCAGCCAAGCTGGCCCACTGTTCGGCGGAGCCGAACGAATACCACATGGAGGGTGGACGGCGAAGCCGGTCCATCGTTCGGCGGAGCCGAACGAATACTACATGGAAGGTGGCCGCCAAGCTGGCCCGTCGGTCGGCGGAGCCGAACGAATACTGCGTGAAGAATAGCCGGCGAAGCCGTCCAATCGTTCTGCGCAGTCGAACGAATACTACATTGAGAGTTGGCAGCCGAAGTTGGCTCCACTGTTCCGGCGGAGCCGAACGAATACTACATGGAGAGTTGAACGCCAATTTGCTTTGTTCTATCGTTCTCGGCGAAGCCGAACTAATACTACATGGAGAGTTGCCCGCAAAGCTGGCCCATCGTTTGGCGGAGCCGAACGAATACTACGAGGAGAAATGGCCGGCGAAGCTGACTCCATCATTCGGCGGAGCCGAACGAATACTACATGGAGAGTTGAACGCCAATTTGCTTTTGTTCCATCGTTCGGTGAAGCCGAACGAATACTACATGGAGGATGGCCAGCGAAGTTGGTCCATTGTTCTGGCGGAGCCGAACGAATACTACATGGAAGGTGGCCGCTGTTATTCTTTGGATCGTTTCGGCGGAGCCGAACGAATACTACGTGAAGAATGGCCGGCGAAGCCGGCCCATCGTTCGGTGAAGCCAGGAACGAGATACTACATGGAGGGTGGCCGGCAAGTTGGTCCATCGTTCGGCGGAGCCGAACGAATTACTACATGGAAGGTGGCCGCCAAGTTGGCTCCATCGTTCGGCGAAGCCGAATGAATACTACGTGGAGAGTGAGGGTGCCATCGTTCGGCGATTGAACGAATACTACATTGAGAGTTGCCAGCCGCTGGTCCATCGTTCGGCGGAGCCGAACGAATACTACGTGAAGAATGGCCGGCGAAGCCGGCCCATCGTTCGGCGAAGCCGAACAGATACTACATGGAGAGTTGCTCGCAAAAGCTGGCCCATCGTTTGGCGGAGCCGAACGAATACTACGTGAAGAATAGCCGGCGAAGCTGGCCCACCGTTTGCCGAAGCCGAACGAATACTACATTGAGAGTTGCCAGCCAAGTTGCGGCAGATCGTTCGGCGGAGCCGAACGAGTACTACATGGAGGGTGGCCGGCGAAGTTGGTCCATCGTTTCGGCGGTAGAAGCCGAACGAATACTACATGGAAGGTGGCCGCCAAGTTGGCCAATCGTTCGGCGGAGCCGAACGAATACTACGTGAAGAATAGCCGGCGAAGCCGGCCCATCGTTCTGCGCAGTCGAACGAATACTACATTGAGAGTTGCCAGCCAAGCTGGTTCACCACTGTTCGGCGGAGCCGAACGAATACTACATGGAGAGTTGAACGCCAATTTGCTTTTGCATCGTTCGGCGAAGCCGAACTAATACTACATGGAGAGTTGCCCGCAAAGCTGGCCCATCGTTTGGCGGAGCCGAACGAATACTACGAGGAGAATGGCCGGCGAAGCCGACCCATCATTCGGCGGAGCCGAACGAATACTACATGGAGAGTTGAACGCCAATTTGCTTGCCCCATCGTTCGGTGAAGCCGAACGAATACTACATGGAGGATGGCCAGCGAAGCCGGTCCATCGTTCGGCGGAGCCGAACGAATACTACATGGAAGGTGGCCGCCAAGCTGGCCCATCGTTCGGCGGAGCCGAACGAATACTACGTGAAGAATAGCCGGCGAAGCCGGCCCATCGTTCGGTGAAGCCGAACGAATACTACATGGAGGGTGGCCGGGGTTGGCTCCATCGTTCGGCGGAGCCGAACGAATACTACATGTTGAAGGGTGGCCGGCGAAGCTGGCCCATCGTTCGGCGAAGCCGAATGAATACTGCGTGGAGGGTGACCGGCGATTGAACGAATACTACATTGAGAGTTGCCAGCCAAGCTGGTCCACTGTTCGGCGGAGCCGAACGAATACTACGTGAAGAATAGCCGGCGAAGCCGGCCCATCGTTTGGCGAAGCCGAACGAATACTACATTGAGAGTTGCCAGCCAAGCTGGCTCCACCGTTCGGCGGAGCCGAACGAATACTATGAGGAGGGTGGCCGGCGAAGTATTGTCATCGTTCGGCGGAGCCGAACGAATACTACATGGAAGGTGGCCGCCAAGCTGGCCCATCGTTCGGCGGAGCCGAACGAATACTACGTGAAGAATAGCCGGCGAAGCCGGCCAATCGTTCTGCGCAGTCGAACGAAGACCACATTGAGAGGTGCCAAGCTGGCTAAACGTTCGGCGGAGCCAAACGATTTTTACGAAGAGTTGCTTGCAAATGGCTCCAATGTTCGGCGAAGCCGAACGAATACTGGCATGAGAGTTGCCCGCCAAGAATGCATCGTTCGGCGCAGCCGAACAAATACTACGTTGAGGCCGGCGAAGTTCCACTGTTCGGCGGAGCCGAACGAATACTACATGGAGGGTAGCCGGCAGATCGTTCGGCGGAGCCGAACGAATACTACGTGGAGAATGGTGGGCGAAGCCGGCCCATCGTTCGGCGAAGCCGAACTAATACTACATGGAGAGTTGAACGCCAATTTGCTTGCCCCATCGTTTGGCGAAGCCGAACGAATACTACATGGAGGGTAGCCGGCAGATCGTTCGGCGGAGCCGAACGAATACTACGTGGAGAATGGCCGGCGAAGCCGGCCCATCGTTCGGCGAAGCCGAACTAGTACTACATGGAGAGTTGCCCGCAAAGCTGGCCCATCGTTTGGCGGAGCCGAACGAATACTACAAGGAGAATGGCCGGCGAAGCCGACCCATCATTCGGCGGAGCCGAACGAATACTACATGGAGAGTTGAACGCCAATTTGCTTGCCCCATCGTTCGGCGAAGCCGAACAAATACTACATGGAGGGTAGCCGGCAGATCGTTTGGCGGAGCCGAACGAATACTACGTGGAGAATGGCGGGCGAAGCCGGCCCATTGTTCGGCGAAGCCGAACTAATACTACATGGAGAGTTGAACGCCAATTTGCTTGCCCCATCGTTTTGCGAAGCCGAACGAATACTACATGGAGGGTAGCCGGCAGATCGTTCGGCGGAGCCGAACGAATACTACGTGAAGAATGGCCGGCGAAGCCGGCCCATCGTTCGGCGAAGCCGAACTAATACTACATGGAGAGTTGCCCGCCAAGCTAGCCCACCGTTCGGCGCAGCCGAACAAATACTACGTTGAGGGTGGCCGGCGAAGCCGGTCCATCGTTCGGTGGAGCCGAACGAATACTACATAGAGGATGGCCAGCGAAGCCGGCCCATCGTTCGGCGAAGTCGAACGAATACTACATGGAGGGTGGCCGGCGAAGCCGGTCCATCGTTCGGCGGAGCCAAACGAATACTACGTGAAGAATAGCCGGCGAAGCCGGCCCATCGTTCGGCGCAGTTGAACGAATACTACATGGAGGGTGGCCGGCGAAGCCGGTCCATCGTTCGGCGAAGCCGAATGAATACTGCGTGGAGGGTGACCGGCGATGCCGGCAGATCGTTCGGCCAAGCCGAACGAATGCTACGTGGAATGTGGCCGGCGAAGCCGGCCCATCGTTCGGCGCAGTTGAACGAATACTACATTGAGAGTTGCCAGCCAAGCTGGTCCACTGTTCGGCGGAGCCGAACGATTTTTACATGAAGAGTTGCTCGCAAAGCTGGCCCATCGTTTGGCGGAGCCGAACGAATACTACATGGAGGATGGCCAGCGAAGCCGGCCCATCGTTTGGTGAAGCCGAACGAATACTACATGGAGGGTGGCCGGCGAAGCCGGTCCATCGTTCGGCGGAGCCGAACGAATACTACATGGAAGGTGGCCGCCAAGCTGGCCCATCGTTCGGCGGAGCCGAACGAATACTACGTGAAGAATAGCCGGCGAAGCCGGCCCATCGTTTGGCGAAGCCGAACGATTTTTACATGGAGAGTTGCTCGCAAAGCTGGCCCATCGTTTGGCGGAGCCGAACGAATACTACGTGAAGAATAGCCGGCGAAGCCGGCCCATCGTTTGGCGAAGCCGAACGAATACTACATTGAGAGTTGCCAGCCAAGCTGGCCCACTGTTCGGCGGAGCCGAACGAGTACTACATGGAGGGTGGCCGGCGAAGCCGGTCCATCGTTCGGCGGAGCCGAACGAATACTACATGGAAGGTGGCCGCCAAGCTGGCCCATCGTTCGGCGGAGCCGAACGAATACTACGTGAAGAATAGCCGGCGAAGCCGGCCCATCGTTCTGCGCAGTCGAACGAATACTACATTGAGAGTTGCCAGCCAAGCTGGCCCACTGTTCGGCGGAGCCGAACGAATACTACATGGAGAGTTGAACGCCAATTTGCTTGCCCCATCGTTCGGCGAAGCCGAACTAATACTACATGGAGAGTTGCCCGCAAAGCTGGCCCATCGTTTGGCGGAGCCGAACGAATACTACGAGGAGAATGGCCGGCGAAGCCGACCCATCATTCGGCGGAGCCGAACGAATACTACATGGAGAGTTGAACGCCAATTTGCTTGCCCCATCGTTCGGTGAAGCCGAACGAATACTACATGGAGGATGGCCAGCGAAGCCGGTCCATCGTTCGGCGGAGCCGAACGAATACTACATGGAAGGTGGCCGCCAAGCTGGCCCATCGTTCGGCGGAGCCGAACGAATACTACGTGAAGAATAGCCGGCGAAGCCGGCAGATCGTTCGGCGGAGCCGAACGAATACTACGTGGAGAATGGCCGGCGAAGCCGGCCCATCGTTCGGCGAAGCCGAACTAACACTACATGGAGAGTTGCCCGCCAAGCTAGCCCATCGTTCGGCGCAGCCGAACAAATACTACGTTGAGGGTGGCCGGCGAAGCCGGTCCATCGTTCGGCGGAGCCGAACGAATACTACATGGAGGATGGCCAGCGAAGCCGGCCCATCGTTCGGCGAAGTCGAACGAATACTACATGGAGGGTGGCCGGCGAAGCCGGTCCATCGTTCGGCGGAGCCGAACGAATACTACATGGAGGGTGGCCGGCGAAGCCGGCCCATCGTTCGGCCAAGCCGAACGAATGCTACGTGGAGGGTGGCCGGCGAAGCCGGCCCATCGTTCGGCGCAGTTGAACGAATACTACATTGAGAGTTGCCAGCCAAGCTGGTCCACTGTTCGGCGGAGCCGAACGATTTTCACATGGAGGGTAGCCGGCAGATCGTTCGGCGGAGCCGAACGAATACTACGTGGAGAATGGCCGGCGAAGCCGGCCCATCGTTCGGCGAAGCCGAACGAATACTACGTGGAGAGTTGAACGCCAAGTTGCTTGCCCCATCGTTTGGTGCAGCCGAACAAATACTACGTTGAGGGTGGCCGGCGAAGCTGGCCCACCGTTCGGCGAAGCCGAATGAATACTGTGTAGAGGGTGACCGGCGATGCCGGCAGATCGTTCGGCCAAGCCGAACGAATGCTACGTGGAGGGTGGCCGGCGGAGCCGGCCCATCGTTCGGCGCAGTTGAACGAATACTACATTGAGAGTTGCCAGCCAAGCTGGTCCACTGTTCGGCGGAGCCGAACGATTTCCACATGGAGAGTTGCCCGCAAAGCTGGCCCATCGTTTGGCGGAGCCGAACGAATACTACGTGGAGAATGGCCGGCGAAGCCGACCCATCGTTCGGCGGAGCCGAACGAAAACTACATGGAGGATGGCCGGCGAAGCCGGCCCATCGTTCGGCCAAACCGAACGAATGCTACGTGGAGGGTGGCCGGCGAAGCCGGCCCATCGTTCTGCGCAGTCGAACGAATACTACATTGAGAGTTGCCAGCCAAGCTGGCCCACTGTTCGGCGGAGCCGAACGAATTTTACATGGAGAGTTGCCCGCAAAGCTGGTCCATCGTTTGGCGGAGCCGAACGAATACTACGAGGAGAATGGCCGGCGAAGCTGGCCCATCATTCGGCGGAGCCGAACGAATACTACATGGAGAGTTGAACGCCAATTTGCTTGCCCCATCGTTCGGCGAAGCCGAACGAATACTACATGGAGGGTAGCCGGCAGATCGTTCGGCGGAGCCGAACGAATACTACATGGAGAGTTGCCCGCCAAGCTAGCCCATCGTTCGGCGCAGCCGAACAAATACTACGTTGAGGGTGGCCGGCGAAGCTGGCCCACCGTTCGGCGAAGCCGAACGAATAATACATTGAGGGTAGCCGGCAGATCGTTCGGCGGAGCCGAACAAATACTACGTGGAGAATGGCCGGCGAAGCCGGCCCATCGTTCGGCGAAGCCGAACTAATACTACATGGAGAGTCGCCCGCCAAGCTAGCCCATCGTTCGGCAAAGCCGAACGAATACTACATGGAGGGTGGCCGGCGAAACCGGTTCATCGTTCGGCGGAGCCGAACGAATACTACATGGGAAGGTGGCCACTGTTGGCTCCATCGTTTGGCGGAGCCGAACGAATACTACGTGAAGAATAGCCGGCGAAGCCGGCCCATCGTTCGGCGCAGTTGAACGAATACTACATTGAGAGTTGCCAGCCAAGCTGGTCCACTGTTCGGCGGAGCCGAACGATTTTTACATGAAGAGTTGCTTGCAAAGCTGGCCCATCGTTCGGCGAAGCCGAACGAATACTACATGGAGAGTTGCCCGCCAAGCTAGCCCATCGTTCGGCGCAGCCGAACAAATACTACGTTGAGGGTGGCCGGCGAAGCTGGCCCACCGTTCGGCGAAGCCGAACGAATAATACATTGAGGGTAGCCGGCAGATCGTTCGGCGGAGCCGAACGAATACTACGTGGAGAATGGCCGGCGAAGCCGGCCCATCGTTCGGCGAAGCCGAACTAATACTACATGGAGAGTCGCCCGCCAAGCTAGCCCATCGTTCGGCGAAGCCGAACGAATACTACATGGAGGGTGGCCGGCGAAGCTGGCCCACCGTTCGGCGAAGCCGAACGAATAATACATTGAGGGTAGCCCGCCAAGCTGGCCCACCGTTCGGCGAAGCCGAACGAATAATACATTGAGGGTAGCCGGCAGATCGTTCGGCGGAGCCGAACTAATACTACATGGAGAGTTGCCCGCCAAGCTAGCCCATCGTTCGGCGCAGCCGAACAAATACTACGTTGAGGGTGGCCGGCGAAGCTGGCCCACCGTTCGGCGAAGCCGAACGAATAATACATTGAGGGTAGCCGGCAGATCGTTCGGCGGAGCCGAACGAATACTACGTGGAGAATGGCCGGCGAAGCCGGCCCATCGTTCGGCGAAGCCGAACCAATACTACATGGAGAGTCGCCCGCCAAGCTAGCCCATCGTTCGGCGAAGCCGAACGAATACTACATGGAGGGTGGCCGGCGAAGCCGGTTCATCGTTCGGCGGAGCCGAACGAAT
This sequence comes from Aplectana chamaeleonis, assembly GCA_029168955.1. NCBI lineage: Eukaryota > Metazoa > Nematoda > Chromadorea > Rhabditida > Cosmocercidae > Aplectana > Aplectana chamaeleonis. The sequence continues at coordinate 255,481 of JAPDOI010000820.1, read as the reverse complement.
ACTACATGGAAGGTGGCCGCCAAGCTGGCCCATCGTTCGGCGGAGCCGAACGAATACTACGTGAAGAATAGCCGGCGAAGCCGGCCCATCGTTCGGCGCAGTTGAACGAATACTACATTGAGAGTTGCCAGCCAAGCTGGTCCACTGTTGGCGGAGCCGAACGATTTTTACAGGAAGAGTTGCTCGCAAAGCTGGCCCATCGTTCGGCGAAGCCGAACGAATACTACATGGAGGGTGGCCGGCGAAGCCGGTTCATCGTTCTGCGCAGTCGAACGAATACTACATTGAGAGTTGCCAGCCAAGCTGGCCCACTGTTCGGCGGAGCCGAACGAATTTTACATGGAGGGTAGCCGGCAGATCAAGCCGCTAGTCGGCGGAGCCGAACGGATACTACGTGGAGAATGGCCGGCGTTCGGCGCAGTTGAACGAATACTACATTGGAGAGTTGCCAGCCAAGTTGGTTCCACCGTTCGGCGGAGCCGAACGAATACTACGTGAAGAATAGCCGGCGAAGCCGGCCCATCGTTTGGCGAAGCCGAACGAATACTACATTGAGAGTTGCCAGCCAAGCTGGCCCACTGTTCGGCGGAGCCGAACGAATACTACATGGAGGGTGGCCGGCGAAGCCGGTCCATCGTTCGGCGGAGCCGAACGAATACTACATGGAAGGTGGCCGCCAAGCTGGCCCATCGTTCGGCGGAGCCGAACGAATACTACGTGAAGAATAGCCGGCGAAGCCGGCCCATCGTTCGGCGAAGCCGAACGAATACTACATGGAGGGTGGCCGGCGAAGCCGGCCAATCGTTCTGCGCAGTCGAACGAATACTACATTGAGAGTTGCCAGCCAAGCTGGCCCACTGTTCGGCGGAGCCGAACGAATACTACATGGAGGGTAGCCGGCAGATCGTTCGGCGGAGCCGAACGAATACTACGTGGAGAATGGCGGGCGAAGCCGGCCCATCGTTCGGCGAAGCCGAACTAATACTACATGGAGAGTTGAACGCCAATTTGCTTGCCCCATCGTTTGGCGAAGCCGAACGAATACTACATGGAGGGTAGCCGGCAGATCGTTCGGCGGAGCCGAACGAATACTACGTGGAGAATGGCCGGCGAAGCCGGCCCATCGTTCGGCGAAGCCGAACTAGTACTACATGGAGAGTTGCCCGCAAAGCTGGCCCATAGTTTGGCGGAGCCGAGCGAATACTACGAGGAGAATGGCCGGCGAAGCCGACCCATCATTCGGCGGAGCCGAACGAATACTACATGGAGAGTTGAACGCCAATTTGCTTGCCCCATCGTTCGGCGAAGCCGAACGAATACTACATGGAGGGTAGCCGGCAGATCGTTTGGCGGAGCCGAACGAATACTACGTGGAGAATGGCGGGCGAAGCCGGCCCATCGTTCGGCGAAGCCGAACTAATACTACATGGAGAGTTGAACGCCAACTTGCTTGCCCCATCGTTTGGCGCAGCCGAACGCATACTACATGGAGGGTAGTTGGTAGATCGTTTCCGGCGGAGCCGAACGAATACTACGTGGAGAATGGCCGGCGAAGCCGGCCCATCGTTCGGCGAAGCCGAACTAATACTACATGGAGAGTTGCCCGCCAAGCTAGCCCATCGTTCGGCGCAGCCGAACAAATACTACGTTGAGGGTGGCCGGCGAAGCCGGTCCATCGTTCGGCGGAGCCGAACGAATACTACATGGAGGATGGCCAGCGAAGCCGGCCCATCGTTCGGCGAAGCCGAACGAATACTACATGGAGGGTGGCCGGCGAAGCCGGTCCATCGTTCGGCGGAGCCGAACGAATACTACATGGAAGGTGGCCGCCAAGCTGGCCCATCGTTCGGCGGAGCCAAACGAATACTACGTGAAGAATAGCCGGCGAAGCCGGCCCATCGTTCGGCGCAGTTGAACGAATACTACATTGAGAGTTGCCAGCCGTTGGTCCACCAGCCCGGCGGAGCCGAACGATTTTTACATGGAGAGTTGCTCGCAAAGCTGGCCCATCGTTTGGCGGAGCCGAACGAATACTACGTGGAGAATGGCAGGCTAAGCCGGCCCATCTTTCGGCGGAGCCGAACGAATTTTACATGGAGAGTTGCCCGCAAAGCTGGCCCACCGTTTGGCGGAGCCGAACGAATACTACGTGGAGATTGGCCGGCGAAGCCGGCCCATCGTTCGGCGGAGCCGAACGAATACTACATGGAGGGTGGCCGGCGAAGCCGGCCCATCGTTCGGCCAAGCCAAACGAATGCTACGTGGAGGGTGGCCGGCGAAGCCGGCCCATCGTTCGGCGGAACCGAACGAATACTACATGAAGGGTGGCCGGCGAAGCCGGCCCATCGTTCAGCCAGGCCGAACGAATACTACGTGGAGAGTTGAACGCCAAGTTGCTTGCCCCATCGTTCGGCGCAGCCGAACAAGTACTACGTTGAGGGTGGCCGGCGAAGCTGGCCCACCGTTCGGCGAAGCCGAATGAATACTGCGTGGAGGGTGACCAGCGATGCCGGCAGATCGTTCGGCCAAGCCGAACGAATGCTACGTGGAGGGTGGCCGGCGAAGCCGGCCCATCGTTCGGCGCAGTTGAACGAATACTACATTGAGAGTTGCCAGCCAAGCTGGTCCACTGTTCGGCGGAGCCGAACGATTTTTACATGAAGAGTTGCTCGCAAAGCTGGCCCATCGTTTGGCGGAGCCGAACGAATACTACATGGAGGGTGGCCAGCGAAGCCGGCCCATCGTTTGGTGAAGCCGAACGAATACTACATGGAGGGTGGCCGGCGAAGCCGGTCCATCGTTCGGCGGAGCCGAACGAATACTACATGGAAGGTACCGCCAAGTTGGTCTAATCGTTCGGCGGAGCCGAACGAATACTACGTGAAGAATAGCCGGCGAAGCCGGCCCATCGCTTGGCGAGGCCGAACGAATACTACGTGGAGAGTTGCTCGCAAAGCTGGCCCATTGTTTGGCGGAGCCAGAAGCCGAACGAGTACTACATGGAGGGTGGCCGGCGAAGTTGGTCCATCGTTCGGCGGAGCCGAACGAATACTACATGGAAGGTGGCCGCTGTTGGTCCATCGTTCGGCGGAGCCGAACGAATACTACGTAAAGAATAGCCGGCGAAGCCGGCCCATCGTTCGGCGAAGCCGAACGAATACTACATGGAGGGTGGCCGGCGAAGCCGGCCCATCGTTCTGCGCAGTCGAACGAATACTACATTGAGAGTTGCCAGCCAAGCTGGCCCACTGTTCGGCGGAGCCGAACGAATACTACATGGAGAGTTGAACGCCAATTTGCTTGCCCCATCGTTCGGCGAAGCCGAACGAATACTACATGGAGGGTAGCCGGCGGATCGTTCGGCGGAGCCGAACGAATACTACGTGGAGAATGGCCGGCGAAGCCGGCCCATCGTTCGGCGAAGCCGTACTAATACTACATGGAGAGTTGCCCGCAAAGCTGGCCCATCGTTTGGCGGAGCCGAACGAATACTACGAGGAGAATGGCCGGCGAAGCCGACCCATCATTCGGCGGAGCCGAACGAATACTACATGGAGAGTTGAACGCCAATTTGCTTGCCCCATCGTTCGGCGAAGCCGAACGAATACTACATGGAGGGTAGCCAGCAGATCGTTCGGCGGAGCCGAACGAATACTACGTGGAGAATGGCCGGCGAAGCCGGCCCATCGTTCGGCGAAGCCGAACTAATACTACATGGAGAGTTGCCCGCCAAGCTAGCCCATCGTTCGGCGCAGCCGAACAAATACTACGTTGAGGGTGGCCGGCGAAGCCGGTCCATCGTTCGGCGGAGCCGAACGAATACTACATGGAGGATGGCCAGCGAAGCCGGCCCATCGTTCGGCGAAGTCGAACGAATACTACATGGAGGGTGGCCGGCGAAGCCGGTCCATCGTTCGGCGGAGCCGAACGAATACTACATGGAAGGTGGCCGCCAAGCTGGCCCATCGTTCGACGGAGCCAAACGAATACTACGTGAAGAATAGCCGGCGAAGCCGGCCCATCGTATGGCGAAGCCGAACGAATACTACATGGAGGGTGGCCGGCGAAGCCGGCCCATCGTTCGGCCAAGCCGAACGAATGCTACGTGGAGCGTGGCCGGCGAAGCCGCCTATCGTTCGGCGCAGTTGAACGAATACTACATTGAGAGTTGTCAGCCAAGCTGGTCCACTGTTCGGCGGAGCCGAACGAATTTTACATGGAGAGTTGCCCGCAAAGCTGGCCCACCGTTTGGCGGAGACGAACGAATACTACGTGGAGATTGGCCGGCGAAGCCGGCCCATCGTTCGGCGGAGCCGAACGAATACTACATGGAGGATGGCCGGCGAAGCCGGCCCATCGTTCGGCGAAGCCGAACGAATACTACGTGGAGAATGGCCGGCGAAGCCGGCCCATCGTTCGGCGAAGCCGAACGAATACTACATGGAGGGTGGCCGGCGAAGCCGGCCCATCGTTCTGCGCAGTCGAACGAATACTACATTGAGAGTTGCCAGCCAAGCTGGCCCATCGTTTGGCGGAGCCGAACGAATACTACGTGGAGAATGGCCGGCGAAGCCGGCCCATCGTTCGGCGAAGCCGAACGAATACTACGTGGAGAGTTGAACGCCAAGTTGCTTGCCCCATCGTTTGGCGCAGCCGAACAAATACTACGTTGAGGGTGGCCGGCGAAGCTGGCCCACCGTTCGGCGAAGCCGAATGAATACTGTGTGGAGGGTGACCGGCGATGCCGGCAGATCGTTCGGCCAAGCCGAACGAATGCTACGTGGAGGGTGGCCGGCGAAGCCGGCCCATCGTTTGGCGCAGTTGAACGAATACTACATTGAGAGTTGCCAGCCAAGCTGGCCCATCGTTTGGCGGAGCCGAACGAATACTACGTGGAGAATGGCCGGCGAAGCCGGCCCATCGTTCGGCGGAGCCGAACGAAAACTACATGGAGGGTGACCGGCGATGCCGGCAGATCGTTCGGCCAAGCCGAACGAATGCTACGTGGAGGGTGGCCGGCGAAGCCGGCCCATCGTTTGGCGCAGTTGAACGAATACTACATTGAGAGTTGCCAGCCGTTGGCTCACCGTTCGGCGGAGCCGAAACGAATTTACATGGAGAGTTGCCCGCAAAGCTGGTCCATCGTTTGGCGGAGCCGAACGAATACTACGAGGAGAATGGCCGGCGAAGTTGGCCCATCATTCGGCGGAGCCGAACGAATACTACATGGAGAGTTGAACGCCAATTTGCTTGTTCTATCGTTCCTGGCGAAGCCGAACGAATACTACATGGAGGGGTAGTTGGCAGATCGTTCGGCGGAGCCGAACGAATACTACGTGGAGAGTGGCCCGCGAAGCTGGCTCATCGATTCGGCGAAGCCGAACGAACTACTACATGGAGAGTTGCCCGCCGTTAGCCCATCGTTCGGCGGAGCCGAACAAATACTATTACGTTGAGGGTGGCCGGCGAAGTTGGCTCACCGTTTCGGCGAAGCCGAACGAATAATACATTGAGGGTAGTTGGCAGATCGTTCGGCGGAGCCGAACGAATACTACGTGGAGAATGGCCGGCGAAGTTGGCCATCGTTCGGCGAAGCCGAACCAATACTACATGGAGAGTCGCCCGCCAAGTTAGCTCCATCGTTCCTGGCGAAGCCGAACGAATACTACATGGAGGGTGGCCGGCGAAGTTGGTTCACCGCGCCCGGCGGAGCCGAACGAATACTACATGGAAGGTGGCCGCCAAGCTGGCCCATCGTTCGGCGGAGCCGAACGAATACTACGTGAAGAATAGCCGGCGAAGCCGGCCCATCGTTCGGCGAAGCCGAACGAATACTACGTAGAGAGTGGCCGGCGAAGGGCCCATCGTTCGGCGAAGCCGAACTAATACTACATGGAGAGTTGCCCGCCAAGCTAGCCCATCGTTCGGCGAAGCCGAACGAATACTACATGGAGGGTGGCCGGCGAAGCCGGTTCATCGTTCTGCGCAGTCGAACGAATACTACATTGAGAGTTGCCAGCCAAGCTGGCCCACTGTTCGGCGGAGCCGAACAAATTTTACATGGAGGGTAGCCGGCAGATCGTTCGGCGGAGCCGAACGAATACTACGTGGAGAATGGCCGGCGAAGCCGGCCCATCGTTCGGCGAAGCCGAACTAACACTACATGGAGAGTTGCCCGCCGTTAGCTCCATCGTTCGGCGCAGCCGAACAACATACTACGTTGAGGGTGGCCGGCAAAGCTGGCCCATCGTTTGGCGAAGCCGAATGAATACTGCGTGGAGGGTGACTGGCGATGTTGGCAGATCGTTCGGCGGAACCGGAACGAATACTACATGAAGGGGTGGCCGGCGAAGCTGGCTCATCGTTCGGCGAAGCCGAACGAATACTACGTGGAGAGTTGAACGCCAAGTTGCTTGTTCCCATCGTTCGGCGCAGCCGAACAAATACTACGTTGAGGGTGGCCGGCGAAGCTGGCCCACCGTTCGGCGAATCCGAAATGAATACTGCGTGGAGGGTGACCGGCGATGCTGGCAGATCGTTCGGCCAAGCCGAACGAATGCTACGTGGAGGGTGGTCGGCGAAGCCGGCCCATCGTTCGGCGCAGTTGAACGAACACTACATTGAGAGTTGCCAGCCGTTGGTCCACCGTTCGGCGGAGCCGAACGATTTTCACATGGAGAGTTGCTCAAAGCTGGCCCATCGTTTGGCGGAGCCGAACGAATACTACGTGGAGAATGGCCGGCGAAGCTGGCCCATCGTTTGGCGGAGCCGAAACGAATTTTACATGGAGAGTTGCCCGCAAAGCTGGCTCCATCGTTTGGCGGAGCCGAACGAATACTACGTGGAGAATGGCCGGCGAAGCTGGCTCATCGTTCCGGCGAAGCCGAACTAACACTACATGGAGAGTTGCCCGCCAAGTTAGCTCCAATGTTCGGCGCAGCCGAACAAATACTACGTTGAGGGTGGCCGGCAAAGCTGGCCCATCGTTTGGCGAAGCCGAATGAATACTGCGTGGAGGGTGACCGGCGATGCCGGCAGATCGTTCGGCGGAACCGAACGAATACTACATGAAGGGTGGCCCGCGAAGCCGACCCATCGTTCGGCGAAGCCGAACGAATACTACGTGGGAGAGTTGAACGCCAAGTTGGTTGCCCCATGGTTCGGCGCAGCCGAAGAAATGCTACGTTGAGGGTGGCCGGCGAAGCTGGCCCACCGTTCGGCGAATCCGAATGAATACTGCGTGGAGGGTGACCGGCGATGCCGGCAGATCGTTCGGCCAAGCCGAACGAATGCTACGTGGAGGGTGGCCGGCGAAGCCGGCCCATCGTTCGGCGCAGTTGAACGAATACTACATTGAGAGTTGCCAGCCGTTGGTCCACCGTTCGGCGGAGCCGAACGATTTTCACATGGAGAGTTGCTCGCAAAGCTGGCCCATCGTTTGGCGGAGCCGAACGAATACTACGTGGAGAATGGCCGGCGAAGCCGGCCCATCGTTTGGCGGAGCCGAACGAATTTTACATGGAGAGTTGCCCGCAAAGCTGGCCCATCGTTTGGCGGAGCCGAACGAATACTACGTGGAGAATGGCCGGCGAAGCCTGCCCATCGTTCGGCGGAGCCGAACGAAAACTACATGGAGGATGGCCGGCGAAGCCGGCCCATCGTTCGGCGAAGCCGAACGAATACTACATGGAGGGTGGCCGGCGAAGCCGGCCCATCGTTCGGCCAAACCGAACGAATGCTACGTGGAGGGTGGCCGGCGAAGCCGGCCCATCGTTCTGCGCAGTCGAACGAATACTACATTGAGAGTTGCCAGCCAAGCTGGCCCACTGTTCGGCGGAGCCGAACGAATTTTACATGGAGAGTTGCCCGCAAAGCTGGCCCATCGTTTGGCGGAGCCGAACGAATACTACGAGGAGAATGGCCGGCGAAGCCGGCCCATCATTCGGCGGAGCCGAACGAATACTACATGGAGAGTTGAACGCCAATTTGCTTGCCCCATCGTTCGGCGAAGCCGAACGAATACTACATGGAGGGTAGCCGGCAGATCGTTCGGCGGAGCCGAACGAATACTACATGGAGGATGGCCGGCGAAGCCGGCCCATCGTTCGGCGAAGCCGAACGAATACTACATGGAGGGTGGCCGGCGAAGCCGGCCCATCGTTCGGCGCAGTCGAACGAATACTACATTGAGAGTTGCCAGCCAAGCTGGTCCACTGTTCGGCGGAGCCGAACGATTTTCACATGGAGAGTTGCTCGCAAAGCTGGCCCATCGTTTGGCGGAGCCGAACGAATACTACGTGGAGAATGGCCGGCGAAGCCGGCCCATCGTTCGGCGCAGCCGAACAAATACTACGTTGAGGGTGGCCGGCGAAGCTGGCCCACCGTTCGGCGAATCCGAATGAATACTGCGTGGAGGGTGACCGGCGATGCTGGCAGATCGTTCGGCTGCCGAACGAATGCTACATGTGGAGGGTGGCCGGCGAAGCCGGCCCATCGTTCGGCGCAGTTGAACGAATACTACATTGAGAGTTGCCAGCCAAGTTGGTTCAATTGTTCGGCGGAGCCGAACGAATACCATCGTGGAGAATGGCCGGCGAAGCTGGCCCATCGTTTGGCGGAGCCGAACGAATTTTACATGGAGAGTTGCCCGCAAAGCTGGCCCATCGTTTGGCGGAGCCGAACGAATACTACGTGGAGAATGGCCGGCGAAGCCTGCCCATCGTTCGGCGCAGCCGAACGAAAACTACATCGAGGATGGCCGGCGAAGCTGGTCCATCGTTCGGCGAAGCCGAACGAATACTACATGGAGGGTGGTCGGCGAAGCCGGCCCATCGTTCGGCCAAACCGAACGAATGCTACGTGGAGGGTGGCCGGCGAAGCCGGCCCATCGTTCTGCGCAGTCGAACGAATACTACATTGAGAGTTGCCAGCCAAGCTGGCCCACTGTTCGGCGGAGCCGAACGAATTCTACATGGAGAATTGCCCGAAAAGCTGGTCCATCGTTTGGCGGAGCCGAACGAATACTACGAGGAGAATGGCCGGCGAAGCTGGCCCATCATTCGGCGGAGCCGAACGAATACTACATGGAGAGTTGAACGCCAAGCTAGCCCATCGTTCGGCGCAGCCGAACAAATACTACGTTGAGGGTGGCCGGCAAAGCTGGCCCATCGTTTGGCGAAGCCGAATGAATACTGCGTGGAGGGTAGCCGGCAGATCGTTCGGCGAAGCCGAACGAATACTACGTGGAGAGTGGCCCGCGAAGCCGGCCCATCGTTCGGCGAAGCCGAACTAATACTACATGGAGAGTCGCCCGCCAAGCTAGCCCATCGTTCGGCGCAGCCGAACAAATACTACGTTGAGGGTGGCCGGCGAAGCTGGCCCACCGTTCGGCGAAGCCGAACGAATAATACATTGAGGGTAGCCGGCAGATCGTTCGGCGGAGCCGAACGAATACTACGTGGAGAATGGCCGGCGAAGCCGGCCCATCGTTCGGCGAAGCCGAACTAATACTACATGGAGAGTCGCCCTCCAAGCTAGCCCATCGTTCGGCGCAGCCGAACAAATACTACGTTGAGGGTGGCCGGCAAAGCTGGCCCATCGTTTGGCGAAGCCGAATGAATACTGCGTGGAGGGTGACCGGCGATGCCGGCAGATCGTTCGGCGGAACCGAACGAATACTACATGAAGGGTGGCCGGCGAAGCCGGCCCATCGTTCGGCGAAGCCGAACGAATACTACGTGGAGAGTTGAACGCCAAGTTGCTTGCCCCATCGTTCGGCGCAGCCGAACAAATACTACGTTGAGGGTGGCCGGCGAAGCTGGCCCACCGTTCGGCGAATCCGAATGAATACTGCGTGGAGGGTGACCGGCGATGCCGGCAGATCGTTCGGCCAAGCCGAACGAATGCTACGTGGAGGGTGGCCGGCGAAGCCGGCCCATCGTTCGGCGCAGTTGAACGAATACTACATTGAGAGTTGCCAGCCAAGCTGGTCCACTGTTCGGCGGAGCCGAACGAATACCACGTGGAGAATGGCCGGCGAAGCCGGCCCATCGTTTGGCGGAGCCGAACGAATTTTACATGGAGAGTTGCCCGCAAAGCTGGCCCATCGTTTGGCGGAGCCGAACGAATACTACGTGGAGAATGGCCGGCGAAGCCTGCCCATCGTTCGGCGCAGCCGAACGAAAACTACATGGAGGATGGCCGGCGAAGCCGGCCCATCGTTCGGCGAAGCCGAACGAATACTACATGGAGGGTGGTCGGCGAAGCCGGCCCATCCTTCGGCCAAACCGAACGAATGCTGCGTGGAGGGTGGCCGGCGAAGCCGGCCCATCGTTCTGCGCAGTCGAACGAATACTACATTGAGAGTTGCCAGCCAAGCTGGCCCACTGTTCGGCGGAGCCGAACGAATTTTACATGGAGAGTTGCCCGCAAAGCTGGCCCATCGTTTGGCGGAGCCGAACGAATACTACGAGGAGAATGGCCGGCGAAGCCGGCCCATCATTCGGCGGAGCCGAACGAATACTACATGGAGAGTTGAACGCCAATTTGCTTGCCCCATCGTTCGGCGAAGCCGAACGAATACTACATGGAGGGTAGCCGGCAGATGGCCCATCGTTCGGCGGAGCCGAATGAATACTACACGGAGGATGGCCGGCGAAGTAGGCCCATCGTTCGGCGAAGCCGAACAAATACTACATAGAGGGTGGCCGGCGAAGCCGGCCCATCGTTCGGCCAAACCGAACGAATGCTACGTGGAGGGTAGCCGGCGAAGCCGGCCCATCGTTCTGCGCAGTCGAACGAATACTACATTGAGAGTTGCCAGCCGTTGGCTCGGCAAGTTCGGCGGAGCCGAACGAATTTTACATGGAGAGTTGCCCGCAAAGCTGGCCCATCATTCGGCGTAGCCGAACGAATACTACATGGAGGATGGCCGGCGAAGCCGGCCCATCGTTCGGCGAATCCGAACGAATTCTACATGGAGGGTGGCCGGCGAAGCCGGCCCATCGTTCGGCCAAACCGAACGAATGCTACGTGGAGGGTGGCCGGCGAAGCCGGCCCATCGTTCTGCGCAGCCGAACAAATACTACGTTGAGGGTGGCCGGCGAAGCTGGCCCATCGTTTGGCGAAGCCGAATGAATACTGCGTGGAGGGTGACCGGCGATGCCGGCAGATCGTTCGGCGGAACCGAACGAAGACTAAATGAAGGGGGGCCGGCGAAGTTGGCCCATCGTTCCGGCGAAGCCGAACGAATACTACGTGGAGAGTTGAACGCCAAGTTGCTTGTTCCCGTCGTTCGGCGCAGCCGAACAAATACTACGTTGAGGGTGGCCGGCGAAGCTGGCCCACCGTTCGGCGAATCCGAATGAATACTGCGTGGAGGGTGACCGGCGATGCCGGCAGATCGTTCGGCCAAGCCGAACGAATGCTACGTGGAGGGTGGCCGGCGAAGCCGGCCCATCGTTCGGCGCAGTTGAACGAACACTACATTGAGAGTTGCCAGCCAAGCTGGTCCACTGTTCGGCGGAGCCGAACGATTTTCACATGGAGAGTTGCTCTCAAAGCTGGCCCATCGTTTGGCGGAGCCGAACGAATACTACGTGGAGAATGGCCGGCGAAGCCGGCCCATCGTTTGGCGGAGCCGAACGAATTTTACATGGAGAGTTGCCCGCAAAGCTGGCCCATCGTTTGGCGGAGCCGAACGAATACTACGTGGAGAATGGCCGGCGAAGCCTGTCCATCGTTCGGCGGAGCCGAACAAAAACTACATGGAGGATGGCCGGCGAAGCCGGCCCATCGTTCGGCGAAGCCGAACGAATACTACATGGAGGGTGGCCGGCGAAGCCGGCCCATCGTTCTGCCAAACCGAACGAATGCTACGTGGAGGGTGGCCGGCGAAGCCGGCCCATCGTTCTGCGAAGTCGAACGAATACCACATTGAGAGTTGCCAGCCAAGCTGGCTACCAGCCCGGCGTGAGCCGAACGAATTTTACATGGAGAGTTGCCCGCAAAGCTGGCCCATCGTTTGGCGGAGCCGAACGAATACTACGAGGAGAATGGCCGGCGAAGCCGGTCGACCGCTCGGCGGAGCCGAACGAATACTACATGGAGAGTTGAACGCCACCGTTTAGCGTTCTAACGTTCGGCGAAGCCGAACGAATACTACATGGAGGGTAAAGCGGCAGATCGTTCGGCGGAGCCGAACGAGTACTACATGGAGGATGGCCGGCGAAGGTCATCGTTCGGCGGTGAAGCCGAACGAATACTACATGGAGGGTGGCCGGCGAAGCTGGCCCATCGTTCGGCCAAACCGAACGAATGCTACGTGGAGGGTGGCCGGCGAAGCCGGCCCATCGTTCTGCGCAGTCGAACGAATACTACATTGAGAGTTGCCAGCCAAGCTGGCCCACTGTTCGGCGGAGCCGAACGAATTTTACATGGAGAGTTGCCCGCAAAGCTGGCCCATCATTCGGCGGAGCCCAACGAATACTACATGGAGAGTTGAACGCCAATTCGCTTGCGAATACTACATGGAGGGTAGCCGGCAGATCGTTCGGCGGAGCCGAACGAATACTACGTGGAGAATGGCCGGCGAAGCCGGCCCATCGTTCGGCGAAGCCGAACTAATACTACATGGAGAGTTGCTCGCAAAGCTGGCCCATCGTTCGGCGAAGCCGAACGAATACTACGTGGAGAGTTGAACGCCAAGTTGCTTGCCCCATCGTTCGGCGGAGCCAAACGAATACTACGTGGAGGGTGGCCGGCGAAGCCGGCCCATCGTTCGGCCAAGCCGAACGAATGCTACGTGGAGGGTGGCCGGCGAAGCCGGCCCATCGTTCGGCGCAGTTGAACGAATACTACATTGAGAGTTGCCAGCCAAGCTGGTCCACTGTTCGGCGGAGCCGAACGATTTTTACATGGGGAGTTGCTCGCAAAGCTGGCCCATCGTTTGGCGGAGCCGAACGAATACCACGTGGAGAATGGCCGGCGAAGCCGGCCCATCGTTTGGCGGAGCGGAACGAATTTTACATGGAGAGTTGCCCGCAAAGCCGGCCCATCATTCGGCGGAGCCGAACGAGTACTACATGGAGAGTTGAACGCCAATTTGCTTGCCCCATCGTTCGGCGAAGCCGAACGAATACTACATGGAGGGTAGCCGGCAGATCGTTCGGCGGAGCCGAACGAATACTACGTGGAGAATGGCCGGTGAAGTCGGCCCATCGTTCGGCGGAGCCGAACTAATACTACATGGAGAGTTGCCAGCCAAGTTGGCTTACTGTTCGGCGGAGCCAAACGAATTTACATGGAGAGTTGCCCGCCAAGCTAGCCCATCGTTCGGCGCAGCCGAACAAATACTACGTTGAGGGTGACCGGCGATGCCGGCAGATCGTTCGGCGGAACCGAACGAATACTACATGAAGGGTGGCCGGCGAAGTCGGCCCATCGTTCGGCGAAGCCGAACGAATACAACGTGGAGAGTTGAACGCCATGTTGCTTGCCCCATCGTTCGGCTAAGCCGAACGAATACTACATGGAGAGTTGCCCGCCAAGCTGGTCCATCGTTCTGCGCAGCCGAACGAATACTACGTGGAGAATGGCCGGCGAAGCTGGCCCACCGTTCGGCGAAGCCGAATGAATACTGCGTGGAGGGTGACCGGCGATGCCGGCAGATCGTTCGGCGGAACCGAACGAATATTACATGAAGGGTGGCCGGCGAAGCCGGCCCATCGTTCGGCGAAGCCGAACGAATACTACGTGGAGAGTTGAACGCCATGTTGCTTGCCCCATCGTTCGGCTAAGCCGAACGAATACTACATGGAGAGTTGCCCGCCAAGCTGGTCCATCGTTCTGCGCAGCCGAACGAATACTACGTGGAGGGTGGCCGGCGAAGCCGGCCCATCGTTCGGCGAAGCCGAACGAATACTACATGGAGGGCGATCGGCGCCACCCTCCATGTGTGGTGGAGCCAAAAGAAGACCTTGTGGTTGACGGGAGGGGAGAGGGCGGCAAAGTTGGGCCTTCCTTTTACGAAGCCCGCTCTCTGCTGAGAGTTATGAAAATGTATTCATTCCGGGTGTGAGCGAGATGTGACTGGCGCCAGAGGGCAGCGGAGGAAAGGTACGAATGCGCAAACGATACTATCGTCTTTGCATGTCACCACCCACGAACTCAGCTTGATTGAAGGATTTGAAATATTGAAATTTGAAATATTGAAGAGTTAGATGCTTCCGGCGTATGTTTGTCTGTCTGCTCGTGTTTTTTTTTCAGAATGCGCAACTATGCTACTGCCAAGTGGCACGCGCCTTCAGGTGACGCGGCTGCCACGGGCTAGTGACCCGAAGGGTCACTAGTTCGCATAAACACACTACTTGGTGTTATTTCCACTTTCGTTAATTGATAGAAAATCGGAAGCGACGGCGTCAAATAATTCAGTAATGTTTAAGAAACAATACTTCTGAATATTTGGGGCGGGATACACAACCTAATTTTGCGAAGACCTTAGACATGTAAACCTAAGCTGCAAGCATTCGCCTGATTTCAGAAGAGATGTGCGTGATTTGGTTTCTCAATGTAACACTCAATTTTTGTTGTTTTAGTAAACAAGTGCACAGCCAAATCAACGATGAATCATTTCACTGAGTTTTTAGCGCTTGTTCCAAGGTTATTCCCATGCCGAATCAGTAGCATAATACATTTCGCTTGTTTTAAGTTTTTAGCGCTTCTTCCAAGTTTATTCCCATGCCAAATCAGTAGTATAAGACATTTCACTTGTTTTAACGAGTTTCTCACAAATACTGCATAGCCAAATCATAACCCTTTCCCAGCGACGCAAAACAGCTAGATAATTTCACATTATTTTAGCAAAGGTTTCCTTTCAAAGGCGCAGTACACCCTCAGAAATGTGTGACTTTTCAAATGATCATGCAGTTGTATAGTAGACCCCTCTTGCATAACAATTACCGACCCCTTCAAGCCCCACCACGGTTCACGCCCATTCTCTCGGTTTCCAAACAGGGTTCGGCGCGGGGTGTGGATATCCATACCGGGGGGTCTGAGCTGCGCAATGGTGGAGGGATGGGGGTCTGAGCTCCACCGGGAGACCACGTGAATCATTCTGACCGGGGGTAGTAGGTACACTGTTTGGAAATATTTTTGCGAATAATTCGGTAATACCGTCCAATTAACATGAAACCTTATTTTAATTGAATTTACGTAAATGTTAAAATTATAGTAAAGCTTCTCCTACGGTTGAATATAAGGCACATAGGTTCTGGGCGTGTATCCTGGATAGTCTCAGACTTTCGCTGTTATGAACTCGATACCAATAGCATATGTTCCGCCGAGCACCTGCCGGAACATATTGTATTGGTTGGCGGATGATAACAGCAGACACTTTCTGTTATGAACTCTATACCAGTAGCATATGTTCCGGAAACATATCTGTTTGGTTAGCGGAAGATAAGAGTTTTAAAGGCAGTGGTCGCGATCAAATATGCTTGTCGTCTTTCTCTCTCTGAACCCTTTTCTGGGTTTAGAGTAGTGGGACCTGTGAGAAAAAATCGCGAAAAAACCGCTGGTTTGGGCCAAATTTGAAGCCTGAACTTTCTTGTCTGTTGATGGTGGACGAGCTCACTCCACATTATCGGCATCTATGATCTCTTATATCAAGAACATCAGCTGGCTTGAAATTGAATTTCAATCAATGAACCTTCGGATTTATGTACCTATCTAGTCAAAAACATTGAGTGGACTGCTTTCTTTCATTGCTCATTTTTTTCATTAGGCTAATTTGCATTTATTTCTTCCTCTGAATGTCGATGATTTTTGACTGCTCGGCATGAGACTGCGATCTTTTCCGTCGGCTCTGTGCACGTGTGCACGAACTAGCTTTTTTTGGGCCCTAGAAACCCTAATTCTGACCCGTTTTTCACCGCGCTACCTTCATAGTTTTTCAGCTGTTTTTGATACAAGCTGATTTTTATAATTTTTTTCGATAACGTCTTTCATCGCGACCACTGCCTTTAAAGGCACAATACACCCTCAGATATGAATTTTGAGATTTTCATGTAATTGTGTAGAAGACCCCTCCTGTGTAACACTTGCCAAGTGCGAGATCTCAATTCCTCTAAATAAGCGAGATATAAGCGACCACCACAGGCCCGACACCCCTCGCTCACCACCACAGGCCCGACCCCCTAACAGATTTGCGGACTCGATAGCGGCTCGATGGATGGATGATATCCAATAAGTCGTCGTTCTTCAGTCCATTGCTGGGCTATCTCCTTATCCTGGCTTTTTCTCGTCCAACGATTGCGAATGAAGAGAAATACAGGCCTGAGACAACTCGTCCACCAATTTTTCACCCTCAAAATCTAGGCATCTTTGATGAGCCATAACTTTGTTGAGAGGTGGTCCTGGACGATTTCAGAGATACCACTGTGATCAGCATGTGACTCTCTCCAAGATAAGCATGGAATCTGAGAATTAATTTTTTGGGTGTCCTGTGCCTTTAAGCTGCTATCAGTTTCCCTTAGGTTCCCAAAACTTTTGTATACCAAGTTTTCAGCACCAAAACGTTGAAAAACTCATCGCTATGAATGTACCTTGTTTTGAAACGCTCATAAAGTCTCATTTCACAAAGCATTCATTGTTCTCCGAAAAAAGTGTTCCACATAAAACAAGAATTCTACCTTCATACTATGCATGCTACTCTTCTCGATAATACATCAAATTCTACAGAAATACCTACAAAACAGTATGACATCGGTCTTCGGTTATAAAACAAAACATATACTACGTATTCGTTTCAAGAATCGATACAACTTAATACTCCGTACTTCACGAATAACCCACCTTAAAGGCGGTGTTTACGATGATCTTCGTTTCCGAGTTTTTCACCTAAAACAAAGCGTTAGACTCCAAGGGTTACCAAAATTACGAAGAAACGGCAAGAAGCGCATTGAAACGTCGTATTTAAGTGACATTATTCTATAACATGGACTAGTTGTCCGGTTGGATAAACATGTTCATTGTGGTTGTCACCGGTGAAAAATGGAGTCAGTCGAAAATGGAAAAATATTCTATGCAAAACAGTATTAGTTAGGGTCCGAAAAAAGGGACGGAGCAACAGAAAGCACAAAATGGCAAATTGCGGGACCACAAAACATTTCACCGTCACAACGAACAGTTCCTGTGAGAGTAAAGTGGCAGGGGAGAGTAAAGGATTTTGCCGTTTTTCTCAGTTTCTGCATTATTTTAGTTCTACCCGGGGGTCAATTAATCGATTTCGCGAATAATCAAAAAACTGAAGATTATCGTGAACACTGCCTTTGAGTACCTGTAGAAAAAAACTTTAGACGAAATTAATCAATAATCACAGCAAGAAGTGAGAAAGTTGAAAAAGTAGGCTCATAAAAGCAGAAAACAGAGAAACAAGGCATAAATAATAGAACGAAACAGAAATCATTCAAAACTATTTTTGTCTACGACGCTAGACGTTTACAGCATAGAAAGCGAGCGGACCGATCGTAAACTCGTAAAGACGTTTTTGATTGGCGGATCATAACAGACAGTCCTATTCGTTGGCGTTTCATAACAGCCTCCTGTTTCCACCAATACCAACCCTATAGCAAACCAATACAGAGCGAACTTGGCCGCGCTTTGGTTTGCGGTAATCGATTTTGGTATCCTATTGGTTGGCAGTTGATAACTACCCTGCTTTTTGGTATCGAGTTCATAACAGCAAATGTCTGAGGTTGTGTACTGAGTTGCAAATAAGAACAGATTGGAAGCTACGGAATGGGGCGGAAGAAAAGAGTGGATGCGATCAATGAATTTATTGACAAAGGCGAAGACGACGAGATGTACTAAAGAAATAAATATGTTTTCAGAGAAGAACAGGTCACTTTAAATGTATGGAAAACACGCTTTAATAAGTGGTTAGATACGAAAATAGGTGCTTCAAAATTAGCCAGACCATATATGGCAAAACACTTGCTAGTTCGAAAGAGCGTCATCTAATCTGGTTACGTTTCGAATTTCATTCTCCGAAACCCACTCATACACCAAACACACGACACGGGTTCGATCCCGCAAAGTGCTTAATTTTTTCTCACTTTTTTTTTGGAAAGTAAGGGCCACGAAAATGAGATATTCGAGTTGAGCGTGGTTGATTTACCCCATATACAAATTTTAACGGCATCATACAAACGCCGAAGACCGCTACACTGCATGGGCTCACACTAACTTCAAGTGTGGTCCCGCCAGAAGTCGGCAGTTTTGAAAATTAGGTGTTACAAGAGTAGGATTTTTGAGTCCAGCGTGGTCGATTTACCCTGTATACTCACTTTCACCGTCCAACATAGATGCTGAACACCGCTATAGTACAAGGCTTCACACTTTTCTCAGGTGTGGCCCTGCCGAAAAGGGGCATTTTTGAAATTTAGGTGTTAGGAGAGTATGATATTTGAGTCCAGCGTGGTCGATTTACTCTTCACACAATCTTTTACCGTCTCAGTGTAGCGCCGAAGACCGCAACATAGGAAGCGGAAAAGGTAAAAAAACGCAAAAAAAACCTCCAAGTCCACAAACCTGGAGAAGGGTTTTAAAACACCTGTAACTTAACTTCCAAAAGAGCTACCCCAGGTTTGAGCAAAACTAAGAAACTAGGTTTGTAACCCTACCCAATGAAACTTTACTCGCCCCCAGAGGACGCGTTACGAAAAAATTTACGCGGTGTGGACATTTGATGTTTTGAGCATAAATGTCCACACCTAGCCAGTGCATTTAGGTGTGGACATTTATGCTCGAAATATCAAATGTCCACACCGCGTAAATTTTTTTGTAAGGCGGCCTCTGGAGGCGGGTAAAGTTTCATTCGGTAGGGTTACAAACCTAGTTTCTTAGTTTTGCTCAAACCGGGGGTAGCTCTTTTGGAAGTTAAGTTACAGGTGTTTAAAAACCCTACTCCAGGTTTGTGGACTTCGACGTTTTTTCTACGTTTTTTTTACCTTGTTCCGCTTCCTATGTAGCGCTCTTCGGCGTTACGCTGAGGCGGTAAAAGATTGTATACCGGGTATATCGGCTACGCTGGACTCAAATATCTTACTCTCATGACACCTAAATTTCAAAAATGCCCCTTTTCAGCGGGACCACTTCTGAGAAAAGTGTGAGGCCTCGTACTGTAGCGGTGTTCAGCATCTATGTTGGACGGTGAAAGTGAGTATATAGGGTGAATCGACCACGCTGGACTCGATCATCGTATTCTCCTGACTCATACCTTGCAAAAATGTAGACTTCCAGCGCGACCGCACCTATAATCAAAGCCCTTACTTTAGGTAATCAGCCTTGTCCACACACCGTGCCGAAACCTGTTTGCGAGCTCAATAACGTCTAGATGAATGGATGAACTGCCACCGCGCTTTCGATCTTCACTCCCGTGCCCGCCCTCCCAGTTGGGTCCGACACACGTTCCGTAACGCTTGGCGCACTTCTGATTGTATCCCGCACGCTTTACCCGACGCTTGGCGCTTTTTCAGTCGACTCCCGCACATTTTCCCTGGCGCTTGGCACACTTCCAATTGTTTCCCGCACACGTTCCCCGGTGCTTGACGCACTCCCAGTTGAGTTCCGCACACTATCCCCGGCGCTTGGCGCGCTCCCAGTTGGGTCCCGCACACGTTCCCCGGCGCTTGGCACACTTCCAGTCGGGTCCCACACACGTTTTGTGGCGCTTGGCGCATTTCCAGTTGGGTCTCGCACACTTTCCCCGGCGCTTGGCGCACTCGCAACTGGGTACCCCACACGTTTCCCTGCGCTTTTCACACTTCCAGTCGGACCCCGCACAATAAACGGTGTGCATACGGTTCCTGATGGAAGTAAACCATACCTACTCTAACACTTGCAATGAATTCACTCTTATCACAATATCACTCCATTTCTCTCAATCGGCAACCCGAGTTTCTTATCATTCAAAAGTTTCACCGGTCTCACACACACAATACACACACAGACGCACGTAAACATTTTAAAATTTACAAAATTTTCAGTATCTCGTGACCCACAAAGCAGATTTTTCTGAAACTTGGGCTGCGATAAGAACCTTTACTGCTCTACATTATGTTAAAATGCCAAGTTTGGAACTATGTTTCAAACCGAGATTCTGTAACGAGGGGTGTGCGCAGAAGCAATCCTTTGCCAAATCAGGTGCGCCCTTCGCGCGCCCCACAATACGGTGTAACGGACTTTTATGGACAAACAATACTAGTTAATCTCTGAGGAGTTTCTGAGAGCTTTCGATTGCGACTTCAACCAGCAGCAAAGCGCTGGGCCATGGTGAAACACAACTGGTGTTTCGACAAAAAAAACCACTGCTCGCTACTGGTGATGATTAAAATCGAGAGCTCTTTAGGAATGCCTGAGGTCTAATAATATTTACACTTGCGATGGTATCACAGGAAGAGCTTGTTCTTATTTTGAACAACGTCCGTGAATATTTCTTGTACACCCTTATTCATTCTGCTATAGTTAAGCGGATGTAAATCGCTCTACGAACGGACAAGCTCGAAAAGGCCTTCTGGCCGTTTCTGCGATCAGAGCTGAAAATTCTAGAAGAGATCACCTGAGTTTTTTGGGGTGCTCTAGCGATATAAATTAGAAAGAAGGCAATTTTTTTGTACTCCGTTCCATTTCGATTCTTACGCGGACACTCTTAGTGAGTAAAGCCGCCAGTCAACGGTGGCAAGCAATGATGCCGTAATTGCGCCTGAGAAACCACAGTGATTTTTCTAAATCGGCACGTTGAAAATTAGTCACTTTTCCCACCTCTTGTGCTAGTTCCCTTTTTTTAGTCTTCTTTTACCCGTAAACATTTAAGAAACTGGTCTCCATCAGGGGTGTGCGTAATTACGGTTTACGATTTACGACATTTTGGACAGTAAATCGTAATTTTTCGTAAATAAAAATACATGCAATGGAAGTAAATCGCCAGATAAGTCCAATTGACTTGCTCTAATCCTACTTTGCGTATACTAATGTCTTTGGTCAGGAGATGGGACCAACCCAGTAGTGTGACTGCAGCACGATCCCGCTATCATTCTTTGATGTGATTCTATCATTATAACGCGGGACACACGGTCGGAGTTGGAGGAGCTGGATAACAGTTCCCTGTTGCGCGCCGCGCACGTCTCACTAGTTGCACGTCGCCCGTCTTCACGAGGAACTTCGTTTTCGCGTTTTTATGAAGATCAACTGTCCTGAATTCTATTACTAGATTAGCGTCGAAACATCGAACGAGGCAGTCTAGTCGATCTAAAATTTGCTTCA
The DNA here is from genome assembly GCA_029168955.1 of Aplectana chamaeleonis. Lineage (NCBI taxonomy): Eukaryota > Metazoa > Nematoda > Chromadorea > Rhabditida > Cosmocercidae > Aplectana > Aplectana chamaeleonis. The sequence continues at coordinate 234,160 of JAPDOI010000820.1, read as the reverse complement.
AATAGTGCTCCTGGCCCGCCTTTTGAGTAGATTACGCCTACTCAGAGTCCACAAAATCAACAAGAGGAGCGTTCGTTTTTTACTCCAAAGTTTGAAACTCAAAATCGTTTCCTCTAATTTCTCTTCGTCCGCAGCACACGGATCCTCAGAAAAGGCGTGAGCGCTAGTCTAAACGCTCAGCTTCGCACCTCTTTATTGAAATTTTTATCCCTCACAAATGCGAGCGTTTGATGGGGCGCTTTGGCTATATTTCTCATTTATGGGGACAAAAATACACAATGCGGCAAAAACTAAAAAGCGTTTTTTGTGATTACGTTGCCTTTAGCAACCTTCAGTATCGTCACCGTAAAGCTACAATTCTGCAAGTGATTTAGTGGATATAGAGAAAATTAACTTGGGCTGGGTGACCAATTCTGTGCTCTAGATAGAGATACCACGGGTCGGACTGATACTCTGCGATCCCTATTAAAGGTCGGCGCAAGCTCGGTGCCATATTTTTTAATGTGCGTGCACTGAGTTTGAGCCAACCTTAAAAGTAGGGAATTCGAAGTAAATATCAGTGCGCTTTTTACCGACTGTGTAATCGGTGTTGCCGTTTCGCAAGCAAATGGGAGAAGTTCTCAAATTCGGCCGTTGAAAATCGCTCAAAAACGATCGATTCGGCTCGTTTTACGCTTACAACGGCATTAGCCCTTCGGTAGAGGCATTACGAGTATAATTAAGTCCCTGTTGCCCAGAAGATACACAACTGAATCGGACAGGCGGGTTTCTCAAGATCTGGGAAGAAGTTGTTGAATGAGCGATAAGGGAAAGCAGAGAATACTGGTAAGACGGTGCCATTAGGGGTATGGTATGCTTTTACGAGACACGGTCGCATTTCTCTGCACAACGACAGCGACCACATGTCGCGGAGCTCCCGCCCTTCAAACCTGTCGCATTCGCAGTGCGTTGAACAGCTACAGCGGCAGCGACAGGCTTCGGCGCATTTCCATGATAGGGGTCTGCAGAGTTGCGCCGCGGCGAGTCCCGCTGCGACACGGCAGTCTTGGAAAGTGGGGGGCGCCACGCAGTGGGCGAGGGCGGCGGCGTGCCGCGCGAGAGCAGCGACATGCGTACCTAGCAGAGTGTTTTCGCCGCGGCGGAAGCAGCGGCTCCCGAAGCGACGCCGCCAGCGAGCGGCGGCGAGTAATGGTCTGGACCATTTTTATCGTCGGCGAGGAGCGCCTATTAAGGAATTTTTCTATTGTTCAGTCATCCACGCAAACTTTTTTTAGTTTTACTCTGACACGTTTCCATAAACTTGAACATTTTTTCATTTGTTCGCTCTTTTTTGTGATCCATTCCATTTCACCCCCGGAATAATTGATTTTATTTCAGTTTTCACTTTCTGTGGGATAATATCGATTCTCGCGAGAAATTCCGAATCAACGTTGCTGCTAGATTTTATGTTGCCCGCTTCTGAGAGCTTTCGATTTTTTTTTTGAAATGACGAAAATCTTTCGGAAACACAGAAGTCGAGCTATTTTCGAGAAGCTTTTCAATTCTGGCGTCTTTGAAATTAAAACTTCTGTTCAAATATGGTTTTATGGTTTATCCAAAGAACACATAAAAACGAGCTAGGATAATAAATACAAAATTTTGAAATCGGCGAAATTCAAATTTTGGCGTGGATTGAACGAGGTTGTACGTAATGGAGGAAAATGGAGAAAGACGGCAGGCATCGCTGCCAGCCGACGCGTCAGGGTTTGGCCACGCCCCAAACCTCTCGCTCGGCGGCGTGCCGCCGGGCGGTGCAACTCTGCAGACCCCTTATGTCAGCCCTCCGCGACACGTCGCTGCGGCTAACGCGCGATAACTGTTCCTACGACAATGGATGCCGCTGCTCCGATGTGGGTCCCGCCGCGATTTGTGCTAGATCTCATGCCTGTCGCTGATGACAGCGATAAAGTATACCATACCCGTTAAACGTGGTTACCTGAAAAATGCTGAACGCAACCTAATATGTACTAAGTACCTGAAACGGTGGACAGTAGGTAATTTCTCTTGTTCCACCATAGTAGTAATATTTTAGTGGTTATAGTTATTATTTGCTGTTTACGATTTACGGTGGCTTTGTCGTAATTACGTTTTACGATTCGCGAAATTTTAAATTTCATTTACGCACACCCTTGGTCTCCATCCTTTTCTAAACCCACCAACCGCTATGCGCTTGCCATTATGTAGTAATGTTTTATGTGGTAATCACTATCCTCGCCACAAAACAGCCGTAACACCGCAAGTCACAAAGGAATGATGAACTCTCATGTGATTACTTTATTTATTTATTGTGACGTGGCTGAGGGCACACGTTAAATACATAGCAACATCTACAAAAAACCTAAACTCTGAAAACGAAACCTGATGAGAAAACGACTTTCGTAGCACAAAAACATTTTATATAGTCACTGATCGAGAAATGCGGCTCGCCAGCCGTCTGAACTGAGCTAAAGAGAGTTGTAGAGCGAGCATTATAACACATGTATGGGGGGCAGAGATACTTTGAAAACTGTTCTGGTCAATTATTGTTTGATCCGCAGATAGAGAAATAATATAGTGGGAAGATGGAGAGGTCTGTTTCGAAAGAGCTTACATGGTATATTACTGCGTATTATCAAAAAAAAAGAACAATTCTATGAAAAAGGGGCGCTTCCAAGTGTAAGTGGTTTGGTTAGTAAGAAAAGCAAGTAATTGCCCGTACTTTGGCTACACTCTCCGAAGAAATTAGAACGTTTTTCGGCTAGATGCTACAAGTGGTTCGCTTTTTTTTGTTAGAAACAGAGAACGCCAACCCTGATATTTGTTGTCCAGTTTTTATAGATTCGACGAGAAGCTTCTACATATATTGTTCAATTTTTGTTGGGTTCCATTTCCTACTAACCTAAACACTTTCTCTTGGAAGCGCCCCTTCTCTATATAAATATTCTTAGCAGTACTCCGGAAACTGACGGCGTTCGTCGGCTGCATTAATTGATGTGGAGTACCTCGTTAAAACTGATGGTTCGGAACGGAAAACACATCTGTTTTATGCTCCCAACACTCGGAAATGTGGTACGACCGTGCCCAACCTGATTTCTAGCTTACTAGCCTTCTTGCGTAGTGAACTTTTTCTCTTCTAATGCGGTGTGCAAAAATTGTCTTCTCATGTTCGATTTTGGTGATTCTCTACCGCAACCTTGTAGCTTTTTGCTTCGAGCACCTTCCCTATGTTTCATATTTTTACTCCCTCTTGCTCGCTAGATATTAATACAACATATGAATGCAGTTCCCTTTCCAAAAACTCAAGAAGGATCCATTTGTAGTCAGCAAACGTTGCCGAGATATCATTAGGAATAAGACCACAGGGAGCTACAATACCCGCGCTAAGTTCTATGAAAACGGGGAGCATTTGCCAACCTTGGCAAAAAACGCCCGATGCTGGTGACATTTTCGAATGAAGACTTTTTGGGATTCTGAAAATGCTATCATATTCACAGCTCGAATTCCTACATAACAACTTGCATTGCGGACCGAAGTTCCCGAAATCGCTTTGTTTTCGAGTGAAATTGTTTTTGCGGTCGTTTCACAAAAACGTCGCGCGCGGCAAAATGCGGGGAAACTTCGAGTAGTAATTGCACAAGTAATAGAAGAGCAATCTTCATGTTTCCTTCGTGAATCAGATGAAAGTGGAGCAATCACGAGATCTGTGCAGATTGAATTTTCGAAATCCTACATTAGACACGCTCGGGAGCTTCCTGAAAAGTCGGACTTGTTTTGCGAAGATCCCAGAACCTTAGATAAAAAAGTTTGGAAATTCCACCTGCCCAAATCTCGAGATTGGCCCACCTGCATGTAGTTAACACTCCAAGTTTTTCTTCGTTTCTGAGAAACGACCGCAAAAACAATTCCATTAAAAAACAGCGATTTCGGGGAACTTCGTGCAAAAGCACATTACTATGTAGTTAGGAGATTGAGCTGTGAATATGATAGCATTTTCAAAATCCAAAAGTTCTTCGCTCAAAAAAGTTACAAGCATCGCACATTTCTTTGCCAAGTTTGGCGAATTCTCCCCGTTTTTACAAGACATAGCGCGGGTATTGTACTTCGCTGTTGCTGACGCCTTTTGGTTCGCTGAAAAGTATTCAGAATGACAGTATCAGAGCAATCCTGTCTGGCAGGTTTGCTGAAAGCGTAGCTTTACAATTATTAGAATGAAAGACTGGGATACAGGATGTGTCCCTCAAAGGGTTTTTTCACGATAATCTTCGATTTCGAGATTAATTGCTTATTCGATCGTTTGCCCCCCCCCCGGGTAGAACTGAAATAACGAAGAAAATCGAGAAAAACGCACCAGAAGGGCACGGAATCCTCGAATCTCACCCCGCCTCTTGAGTCTCACTGGAACTGCTCGTTGTGAACATGAAATCTTTTGTGTACCCGTTTTTTTGCGATTCTCTACTCTCTTCGTACTTTCTTTCAGACCCTAATTAATACTGTTCTGCCTAGAATGTTGTTCCATTTTTGATTAGCCTCATTTTTTACCGGTGACAACACCCTTCAACATGTTCATCCAATCAGACAAGTAATCTGAGCCATAGAATAATGTCACTGAAATAAGACGTTTAAGTGCGTTTCTCGCTGTTTTTGGTAACTTCAAGAGACTCCTCCGCGATTGTTAACGGTTAGAATCCACTCGGTTTCTGGTAGGGGCCGAGAGAATACTAGCATGGAGCTATCGCGGAACGATCACGAGATTCTGTCAGTCTCAAACCGAGAGCGTACCGCGTTCGTTCATCGATGCTCCCGCCATGCTCCACCGCGGAACCGGGAGGAATCAAGCCCGGGGCATTCGCAGAACGATAGCGAGATTCTACCAGTTTCAACCTGCGAGCGTTTCGTCTCTATAAATTGAAACATTCGAGGTGTTACATCGCGGAACCGCGATGAAAAAGCTCGGAATCATCGGTGGAAGATCGCGAGATTCGGCCAGCCTCCACCCCTGATCGTAACGCATCCATGCCCGCTCGGTGTTTCAGCCGAATGGGTATTGCCTAACAGATCAACACGAAGCTGTAAGGTAATGCCCGTGCCGTATTTCGCGCTGCCCTACAAATCTGCACAACATGAGAGCGCGGAACCGGGGAACGAATACGGTGCCAAAGCGGATCGCGAGTTCACCACGGTACTAGCGCGGTAAACTTGTTAAAGATCGCGAAACCATCACGGTACGAGAGAAAGCCAACGAATAGTTGGATTGGGTAACTATCGTGGAACGGACGCGGATCGCGGGAATAGGGGGAGGCGGATCGCGGGAATAGGGGGAGACGAACACGGTACCATCGCGGATCGCGGGAGCATCACGTTGCTAGCGCGAAGGATTCTCTCAGTGAAGAATTGGTTGCCGACGCATTGTTTTGAGTGGAAAACTTGGTAACGAAAACCATCGTGAACACTGCTTGTAGTATGAAAACTAGCTAAACGAAAGGATTGCGGTTTACCGAAAATGAAGGGAGAAAATGACCGGTTAGTGAACAACGCTGAGAACTTTGACCCTTTATCTTGACGTTATATTGCGAGCATGTATGCTGCCTTCAAGAAAGTTGCGAGCAATCAACGGTTTTTTTATTTCGCCAAGTTTGTCGTACCCTCTCCGTTTTTGCATGTGTTACCGTGAGTACTGTAATGGTAACATAGGCAAAATTGACGCTACAAGCCATCTAGGTCTTTCTAGCCTTCGACTCAGAACTTTGCACACATGTTACGAACACCTTAGCCGACATGTTACGCAAGTCTTAGGTAGCATGTTGCTATAGCTGCGGAAAGCTGTCCCTATGCGTGACCGATAGCTGTCTACAAAGATGAAGGAAAGCTTTTATTCTTGCGTGCTGAACGTGTCGGTAGGAGCCTCGCCATACTTACGTGTTTCGCTGCCTGGCGCTCGAGTCAGATTTGGCGTCCGTTAGATTACGATACTGACAGATTGCCAACAACGCTGAGGCCAATCGCAAGCAAAACACTGAAGCACAACGAGATTCTAACATGTACTCAATACGTGAACTCTTGCTCTGCTGTTTGGAGTAGGCTTCCTTACATTACGCGAAAGGCAGGCCTGCTCATGGACTCAGGTTCAAACAGGTTATGAGCCTGTAGCATTTGATTTTGATGTGCGCTTTCATGTAGTTATCAAAGATTTGATAATATGTGGCCTTGACTTATGCCAATAACCCATACTCCCCCCCTCCCCGCTTCATTTCTCACAGTATCCGCTTAAGATCATTCATGGTCTTCAAATCCTGGTATACATGAAGTTTCTACGTAATGTTTTCGTGCACTGGAATGCATTCTCATTGCTGGATAAAAGGCATGTACAGTGAATCTAGTGGTGAAAATGAACGTTTCGTGGCGGTTGATCGCGCACTGACAGAAAATTCGACTCCAAGTAAATGTATTTTGGTCAGGGTGGCTGTTCTTCCAGCTTTTTGTTATGACCCTGATTTCCAAGAGTAGAAAATGTTGGATAAGGAAACGCTGGCAACAGAAATCATGAGCATTTCAAAAAAATTTTGATGGTGTTCTAGAAAGCTAGCTTTTCGTCTGGAGAATTCTCGATTTAGGGCTTTCAAAACATTTGGTAGAATGATTGTGGACGAAACAGTGCTCCATTGAAGGCATGCAGGATTAGCCTCGCCTAAGAAAAGCGCCCGAATGTAGAAGATAAAAACGGTAATGGCATTAAAAAACACATGCGGAGCGGTTTTTCACCGTTCAACACTACCCCCACCATTTACTATCATTGCCCTTAGTACCTTTTCAAACGCGATGTTTACGATGAGTTTTGCCTGCAAGTTCTTCAGATGGAACTAGCACCATTTGTATCTAAAATCACGAATAGGCAACATAAAAAGGCTAGAAAGGTCTGGCTCCGATACTACGGAGTTGAAAAACCCGCACTCACGTCGCGATTTCGTCTGCTAAAGGGTTTCAACCTTTAAGAAAGGATTAGGGAACGTTTGACACGGAGGTCAGCTTCATTAAATCCCCGAGTGTCCAATCCATGACGAAAACCGGAGGACGGCGCGCTATATCAGCATCCAATATACTTCCAGCTAAAACGCCTGCTTCCACTCGGATAGCCTAGCGACCCTACTTAATGCAGCGTCCATACGTGGCGAAAGCGGGCGTTCCCGCTATTGTCGCCTCTCGACGCTCCTCAACGCCGGAGCAGCCCGTGCCCGCAAATTAAAGGCAGTGGTCGCGCTCAAATATGCTCGTCTTCTTTTCCTCTCTAAACCTTTTCTGGGTATAGAGTAGTAGAACCTACAAGAAAAAATCGCGAAAAAATAGCTGTTCTGGGCCAAATTCCGAGCCTGAACTTTCTTGTCTTTAGATGGTGAACGAGTCCACCCCACATTATCGGCATCGATGATCTCTAATATCGAGAATATCAGCTGGCTTGGAAGAGAATTTCAATCGATAAAATTTTGGATTTATGTACACATCTAGTTAAAAACATTGACTGAAATGCTTGCTTTCATTGTTCAACTGTTTTATTAGGCAAATTTGCATTTAATTCTTCCTCTGAGTATCGATGATTTTCGACTGCTTGGCATGAGACTGTGATCTCTCTGTGCACGTGTGCACGAACTGGAAATTTAGGGTCTTAATAACTCAAATTCTAGCCCATTTTTCACCGCGCTGCCTTCGTAGTTTTTGAGCTGTTTTATATCTAAGCTGGTTTTTTGTAGTTTTTTCGATACGTTTTTGATCGTGACCACTGCCTTTAACCCAGGCAAAGATCCCCTACCTCGTGTTGATTCTATTGAAAACGTTTGATCGGGTGATCAATCGCTCGAGTCAGTGCAACGGCTGATGATTCCCGACCGTTTTCGACTTCTGTGGTGGGAGTATGGGAAACGAGGGCAGTAGTTTTGATACAGGTTCAATGCCACCTGTTTCGGTGATGAAACAGCAGTAAACTTGAAACTTGCTGCTTGCTTCGTGGTGGTGGTGTAAGCGCGCGAGAGCGAGCGGGCGAGGGAGCTCGAGAAGGAGCGCCTGTGAGCGGCTATCGAATCGTGTGCCCACAATGACCATCGATTCTGCGTAATCGCACGCTCTCGCCACGTATGCACGGAGCCTAAAGCAGTCCGTAGAATGAGGTTGTGATCTACAAAACTGATGTTGTATCGCAATCGAGCATGTTTTGTGAAACCATACTAATCGCGCCTAAAAACAAGAGACACTGCCAAAAAGAAGGTGCAGGAAGAGAACTCCAAAAAAAGGTACTTAAAGGCATCGTCCGCGCTGGAAATCACTTTCAATTTTCGTGCCCAAATTCATGAATGAGCCCAATAGAACATACCGGTAAACTACGGCGCGTCAAAAATTAGGGTGATGAGGTTGGTAGGGGTCAAAGATGAGGATCCGCCACCAGTTGTCACCAGTCATCTAGCACTTTTTCATGTTGATGCGACCGGCGAACAAGATGAAACACAGTGACGGCACAAACTCCACATGCAGAAAAACTTTGAAAATGACTGTGACGAGGTCTCCAAATGCAGAAAAACTCCAAAATGACAGTAACAACGTCTACCAATGCAGAAAAGCTTCAAAAACGACTTTGGCGCGAAATTTGAATTTAGTTTACGTGTTCAGAATGACTTTTCTTTAGAAATGGAGGTTTTTAATGGGCCATTTCGGCAATTCAATAGAGAGGCCAAGCCACTCAAAAAAATGAAGAATCAGTATACGGTTTTCTATGCGCACGATGCCTTTGAATCATTTTGATTTTTTAACGGACAGTTTGCCATGAGCAAAGTGGAGTGAGAGTTCAACGCTTGGTGTTTATCAGGAGCAGTTTTTCAATTTCAACATTGTCTCAATTCTTCCTGGGGACGAAGTTGTCATTTGAGCGTTTTTTTATCATCATTGAAAATTATCCTGTTTTTGCTCAAACCACAGAGTTGTATTTTCTGACATCCCGATCAAATTAAAACACTCCAACCAACGGGAACCCACGGACAAGGTTCGAAATTACTTGCTAAAACAATTACTTGCCCTTCGCGTAGAGCTGAATATGCAAAACCTTGGGAGACGCGCACCAGGAGTACACCAATCGCTGGGATCTCACTCCGCCTCAGTATAGAGAGTGAATATAAACAGTTTAAAATATCAAAATCTAGACTGCACAGTATGTTTAAATGTGGAATTGAAAAGTTACTCGTTTTTACGAGAGACGACAATGATCATGAGATACGGGAAAAATGAGCTTTTGAATGCTAAATGATACTTTGCTATACAATGCTGGAAATAACATTTTTAAAAGGCGCGGGAACTTATTCCTCAGCTTAAGGCCTATTTTAGAGTTCCAGCGCAGAATTCGCATATGAGTCATGAAATCGCGCCTCGGTGGAACTCTAAAAACCCCCTAAGGGGCCGATTAGAGTCCCGCCCCTGAGAGGCGCGGCAGTAACAATAGAGGAGTCATCATGTGGCGCCGTACGATCGATTCTCCTTCATTGCATGCTGCCGCGCCCTCCACCGGCGGGACTCTAATCGGCCCCTAATAGATTCTAGCTAAAGATTAAAGATCAACGCGCGTCTCGAACCTATTGTGATCAAAAACTTGTCGGTGGGCGTGGTTGTTTTTTTCCGGGACACAACTGACTTTTTCCTCGTTTTTCTTTTCTCATTTACTTGAACGAATTGAGCATTTGCGCTTGCCAGGATTTCCATACATTTACATCGGTCAGACTATAGCATAAAAAACTACCACTCAGGTTGGACTCTGCCTTGAACTAGGCGAAGCTATAAGGAAAAACTAGAAAGCGCATATTAGAAGTCATTGCAACTGTGAAAAAATGACTGTAAAATCTACAGTACGTTGCCTCGGCCAGCACTGAGAGATGTTCATGTGGCAATTGCTGATTGTCAGCACATAATACAACATAGGAGAATAATTTCATGAGAATCTTGACAAGGGAAACGTGAACCCCAGCAGTTATGGGGGGGCGGGTGGAGGTGGAAGCAGTGACAACGTTCGCGCGAAATCGATTGAGCAAGCGGGCGAAAATTCGAAAATGCCTGCTTGAAAATGCCGTAATATGTTTGATGCCTTACGGTACCATGTCTGCTCGCTCCCTGACTGCCCTGGCTATCGCTCTCCTGGAAAACCCGCGGCGGAAGCATATCTGTAAGCTGCGCGAGACGGGATAACATGTCGGAAACATGTTGAGGTCATTTTATGCTGCTAGCATGATGTTCCAAAAGTTCTGAGGAGTCGCTCGAAATGTAGACCTAGTATAGATTTACCCCCAGTAAGCTTGAGTGACATGGAATAGCCGAATCTGATTCCAAGATTTTCGGATTCAGCCACTCACCAATAACATCGTTCCCCACATCAATGGACTGCTAGCAGTACAATTCAAATAGAGCCAGCGCAATACAATTAATGTCGAGAATTCGCATTTTGAGTGAAAAAGGTTTTCACTCAAAAAATGGGTTTCATAGTCTCGCGCTTTGATTTCAAAACATTTCGCCTTTGTCATTTTGCCTTAGCTGGAATTCTGAACTTTGAAATGTAGTTATCAATTTATCAAAAGTTGAGGACAAATTCGAGGACATTTTTGCCTCACGAATGCTCCATTCGAACCGCATAATGAGATTATAAACGACTTACATCATTGCAAACTACGATTCGTATTGTATTGATCCAGATTTTTCAAGTGCCTCATTGGGTGGATTTTGAAGGCGCTTTGCTGGCTAGACCTCCAATATTCATTCTTCTAAGATGAGCTTAGAATGATTTGTGAGTTTGATGTACTTTCCCGCAGACTGGCCCCATACTATCGTTCTCAGAGCCAAATTCAAGTCCGCAATTGCGGACTACGGCTGATACATCATGCAGCAGTGGTAATCGTGCTGGGAGAAAGGTGAATCGTGCCGGGACCAAGTGGTCCCAGCACGATTATCGCGTGTCGCATGATGAAATAGCCGTAGTCGTGTAATGCGGACCCGAATTCGGCCCAGAGAACGACAGGCAGTGTTTGTGTTTTCAGTCTAGTGAATGCAAGCGCCTGCAACGGTAGATCGTCGTGCGCGATCAAAATCCTGTTGGCCAGTGATGCCGCCAACGCCTCACTGCCAGCCGCAATGATCGCGCGTGTGCCATACATACCACAGTGGTGTATGGTGGTGTATGGAAAGTGCTCACAAATACGAATGCGTCCCCAGATGCGAATGCCCGCCTACGCGGTCGGCGTGCGTGTCAAGCAGCCATCGCGTCGAGCGTTTTTTGGGCAAAATTATGTTTTGTTCTTTTTCTTCCGTACAAAATTTGTTCGGTTAGTTTGTATTTTTTCACAATGGACACCTTAATCTCTCGGGCGTTTTTTTGTCTTCTATGCGACCGCCTCTTCATTCTAGAAGGAACTTTATTTTGGAAGCCTCGTAGTAATCATCTTTCGAAATAATTCCCTCGACTCATTTCTGGATTTTTAAAAGCATGAGAGGATGAGAGGGTAAGGTAACATTTGCGGCTGTGAATATAGTAGCGCTTCCAGAATCCGAAAAAGCCTTTCTTCAGAAATGGTTAAACCGTCGAACATTTTTTGGCCAAGTTTTCCAGAAGTCCCCGTGCAGCCAAAACTTAGCGTGGGTTTTTCAGATTTGTCCAGACTATATTTTAGGAATCAGATTTCAAAACTGTTCCCTATTACAGAAACTCTCTCCATTTTTTTTCTCGTCTACTAGAAGTTCATGGAAAAAATCGATGAGGGCTCTGATTGGTAATGTGATGAATTTTCAATCTTTACCAGTGTACTTTTTTGCAACTTGTGTATAATCGATTTCACCGGATGTGATATCGCTACAGACCAAAAGCAAAACGGTCGATAGAAACAAGTATGTTAACATCTCATTGCAAAAGGACCGCTCTGGCTTTATCACTTGCTTAAAGGCACAGAACTACAAATTTTTTTTTCAGGTTCTATGCTCATGTTACAGAAAATCATACTCTAATCACCATGGTATTTCTGAAATCGCTCAAGACCCCCTACTAACGGAGTTATGGCCCCTTGAAAATGCTTATATTTTGAGTGCGAAAATTTGGCGGACGAGTTGTCTTAGGACTGTATTTTTCTTCTATCGTTGCCCAAAAGCAGAACAGGCCGTCTTCTATATTGCTTCTGAAGTAATTGCTGGGCACTATACTTTTACATTTTCAGATTTTTTTCGAATATTTGACTTTTCGAATTATTCGGGATTTTCAACTTTTCGAATATTCGACTTTTCGAATAATTCGTGATTTTGAGCTTTTCGATTAATCGACTTTTCGATTCGAATAATTCGGAATTTTGAACTTTTCGAATATTCGACTTTTCGAATAAAAAGTCGACTTTTTCAATCGACTGTCAATAATTTTTCGAATTTTTCCATTCGACTTTTCGAGCAGGTCACTACTTTCGAGAAAAAGGCTACATCACTTCAGCTAACGTGTTCAATCTTTCTTTTGGGATTGAACTAAACTGTCGAATAGGGAAGCGAACAAACTATTCAAGAAACGGTTGGCTATACAGTGCTTTTCACCTTTATGAACACCTCAGTTTTTAACTATACGGCTTTCCGGCGTAACGCTTCGCTGTTTTCACTGCCACTAGCGTATTCAGAGTGTTGGAAAACCTGTATATCTATGGTTCTGGAATTTCTTCTTTCTGAGAACCTTCCTTATAATGCTTTATATGACTTTTGACCATTCCATTGTTTATGAGCATTCTGACTGAACACCGACCTAAACACTTCCCCTTATTTGTCAAACTACACGTTAAGGTCAGAATTGACTAATACTTCTTTTGTCAATATTGCTTGTTTTTCTCACCTGTGCAGGGTGAAAAAAGATCCGGACCCCCTAACACCGAACGAAGCAACCATCGCAACCCTTCCAGAAGTTGAAATCTTGGCTTGTTTCTGACTACATGAGAAATAGCAACGCCTAGAATGAAATTTCGATCGAATGAGGCGCAGGGAGTTCTTCCGAAAGAGATAAATGGTGGATCTGGAAGAATTTACCAAGCACAACGGTCGGTGGCATTAGCCGGGCCGAGGCCGCAGGACGGCTTTTGTATAATATATATATCGAGCATTCTTTTTCTGCAAAACGGCGTTCTGTGTCGTTTTTTTAGCAACAAATGGTCAACGAATTGAGCAACAAATGGTCGAGTGTCGACGGTTTAATTACCCAAGTTTGAGGCACATGACCCCGCTTGGCCGCTGGAGGCCCCGCTCAACAGCTAACGCCCTTGTTGGTGCTAGGGGCGCAGTGGCCGCGTTGCGATTTGGCATGCCGGCCGCGTTGCGCACCGGTGCGTGCGTATTTTTATGAAAAATTTTTTACTCAGAAAGGCTTCTCGCCCGGGCTCGAAGCAGCTGCTCACCCACTACAGTCTTTACCGCGCTCGCAGAGGCCACTACCGCGGACAAGAAAACTTCGGATTTTGGGCTCCACGGCCACTATCTCGTTGGCGACGCCGGCTCTTCAGCGGGACGTGGAGCGGGTTTTTGTATGAGACAGCTCCTACTGGCTCAGACAAAAAGGAGCTCGACGCCCACTCCGATCTGCCCGTTTTTCCAGAGACACGCGATAGGCATGTGCTTGCCATCCTGACACGAGAGCATGCCTATCGCGGGGCTATGGGCGGGATGGCGCCTATCACGGGCAAAGCGTAAACCAAAAGAGAGTCGACGCCCAAGACTCCAATTTCCAAAGAAACCATACGCTGCGCTTCTGAGCCAGGACTCAGACGACTGCAGTGCCGTCGGTTTAGATACCCAAGTTTGAGGTGCTTGGCCCGCCTGACCATTGAAAGCCCCGCTCAACCGCTGGCGGCCCCAGTTGTTTCTCGGAGCACTAGCAGCGTTGCACGTTGGCGTGCCGGCCGCGTCGCAAGTCGGTGTGCTAGCTACGCTGCGCACCGGTGCTTGTGTATATTTTTGGAAATATAGGGGCTTGTCGCCCGGGTACGAAGCAACTGCTCGCTCACTGCAGTCACTACCACGGCCGTGTAGGATACTGCCGCGGGCGACAAAACTTCGGATTTTGGGCTCCACGGCCATTATCCCGTTGGCGACGCCGGCTCTTCAGCGGGGCGTGGAGAGGGTTTTTGTCTGAGGGATTTGCCGCGTGCGACGGCTGTCAGGGCTAGGCGCGACTGAGTGCTGCGCTGGGCGCGACGGGTTGTACCAGTTCCTACACCGCGACATCGTCGCCGCGACTCAAGTATGCACTAGGCCTTACGGTGAGGACTATGAAAGATCCCTTACGAGTCGCGTGCCACATGAGTGAGTCATCATTGATAGTTTCGCTCTACCTTGATTTCCAAACACATCTACGACTTGCGTCAATGTGCTTCTTTGGCGTGCAACCTGCTCGTGGGTCAATGAAATGTTCTGCAGAAACAATTTACTTGAAAAAGCCGACTATCGAATTCATTCGAATGTTTTCGTAGATTTTCGAATATTCGACTTATCGAATAATTCGGGATTTTGAACTTTTCGAATATTCGACTTTTCAAATAATTCGGGATTTTGAACTTTTTGAATATTCGAGTTCTCGAATAATTCGGGATTTTGAAATTTTCGAATATTCGACTTTTCGAATATTTCGGGATTTTCAACTTTTCGAATATTCGAGATCTCGAATAATTCGGGATTTTGCCTTTTTCGAATATTCGACTTTTCGAATAATTCGAAGTCGACTTTTTCAGTCGAATGATTTTTCGAATCCTTCGATTCGGTCAAAGTATACTGGGCACTACTGGCTACATTAAGAGCAAAATAAATGACGGATGAACAAGCATTCATGAAAATCTCGTTAATTGTGGGGAGTGCGGGCACCTGAAATTAGCGGTCCTAACTTGTTTTTGTGTATTTTTCCTGCACATTTTCATTTATTTTACCTTTTATGGTTACTAAATCTACATTTTCATGTATAAAGCCTAAAAATCGTTTTTATCGCGTACCTTGCCTTTAACCGGCCGCTCTAACTCTAGTCTACAGCGAGATCTCATGTGATGATTTTGACTTCATATATCCCGCATTCATGGGATAATTCAATTTGAACTCGTTTGCAGAATGTCTGCTAAAAAACTGCTGTGCATTTTGTCGTTTAGTTTCGCGACGTGTATTTTATACACAGGCCAAGTTTTATCATTGGACCGTCGGCTCAGTAAAGTCTTCAAGGGTGGCTGGAAGAAATCACGCTATGCATGGAAATTGTGATCGTAGTGTGTACATACATGAATATCCAATGCCTATATGAATGCCACTTGACGGTGAACGTCAGTTTCCTTTACCAAAGGTGGGCATGTGTGAATACACATACAGGTTGATCATCTCTGTTCGAATAATGCCTACCTCAGACGACCAGAAACCTCCTATAGGCGATTAGCCGACCATCAGCGCCTTTCATCCATTCAGAATTCTTTTTCTTGGGATTATTCCTCCTGCATATTTTCGGACCTGCTTTTGGTCCGCGCATTCACTTGTCCACGCGTTTCTTCATTGCTAGCGAGACTCAGCGGCCGGACGGCTTGTATTCATTGTTTCTTTTGAAATCGCGGATTGGTGTTGGTACAATTGTCCTTGCTCGACACTATTGAAATGTGTGCGAAGTAGATTTTTTTCCCAGTATCAACACTTCGATTTCACATACGCCTGCCGCAACACCGCGCATGCCGTAATTCCTCTATTATAGGTACGTACACCTACCTCTATTTGAAGTACACTTCTAACAGAAGTACATCAAAAGGAAAGGGCTGAGGATTAGAAGTACACCCTCTATTTAAAGTACACCCCCTATTACAATGTACGCAATTCATTTAGATGCGTTAGGGAATTCTTATTTCATTAGGTGATAATCATTCACAATTGCGTCTTGTCTGACCGGAAACGTTAGATGCAGTGTTCACGATAAAAAAAACCGTATTCTAGTTTTCGATGTTCTCATAAACTGATCAAATTTTGGAGAAAAAGCTGTTCGAAAAAACCTCTCGAAGAATCAGTTATGCCTGTTCGTGTACATTGCTCACTGCGGACATAAGGTTTGTCCGAATGAGACTGTCCGCCCACGCGGTCGCCTTGCTTGTCGAACGGCGGTCGCGGAAGCCTTTCTCAGAATGAGCTTTCCCACGGCTGTAAACAGCTGACTGGGATATTATTCATTGACAAATCTGAAAAAGCCTTTGCTACGACTGTTCGACACACACGCCGACCGCGTTGGCCGGCATTCTCATTCGGACAGACTTCAGCATCGAACCAATCCTTTTGAGCAGTGAAATTTTCGGGTAAGTGACTTGATTTCCTGTTTCGTGTCCCATAAAAACTCTTCAAAAATGAGAAGGTTTGATGCACATGCTTGGATATTAGAATTTATCGGGATAAAGAGTATTCGAAATTCAGTTACCGTTCCTTCGGTGAGACGAACACAAACTGTTCCTACACTGAGCAGGACAACTGTAATATGAGGTGGGCGGAGTGACCTGATGGGTTGGCGGGACCGCGAGATTTTCGCCCGCTTCCTGGCCGTTTTTCGTTTTACTTCCATACCTAATCTTTTGAGAGAGATTTTAAGCTCACGTTTCTGCGAAAAAAAAGGACAATAATAAGTACTTGAATAATTTTTGAATAATTCGGATATTCAAGTATTCGATTATTCGGTTTATTCGAAATTTTACATTTTGGGGTTTATTCAAATATTCTATTTATTCGGGATTTCAAATTCTGGCTGTATTCAAATGCGCGATTAATTCGGGGATTGAAACTTCGGATTTATTCTGGATTTATTCGAATATTCGATTTATTCGGAAATTCGAAATTTGGATTTTTTCGATAATTCGATTCATTCGGGAATTCAAATTCCGGGGTTTATCCGAATATTCGGCCAATTTCACTGCCCCACATTCGAACTAGACCGGTGACAGCCAACTCATAGGATCAAAGCTTGAAAGCGCCCCAATTCAGGATTTCTAAATCATTCGAAGGTGTGAGAGCTTTTTCAGTCATTTGCACAGAAGCTGAAATTCCGTCCACCCAGGGAGTCCAATCCATTGCCAAAAATTGGGTAGCACACCGACGGGGACGAGCTGCCCCGCAACCGAATTAGACATAACCTATTTCGTTTACCATTGAAATAGAAACTTTTCAAAATGCGGTTCTTTCGAATGGGGTTATCGAAAGTTCCGGTGTGGACCTGATTTCAATTTTGAGAAGTCGAGTATTGTTCGAATGTTCGAATAGGATTCGATTATTCGAATAGTTGGCAGACTTTTCAAATGTACTCATTCATTCGAACTTTTCTGATAGGCCTTATTCAAATGTGTTCATTCATTCGGGAATTTTCGAAGGTCTTATTCGAATGTATTCATTTATTTGGGATTTTCTTAAAGAGCTTATTCAAATGTATTCATTTAATCGGGATTTCTCAAAAAGCCTCATTCGAATGTATTCATTTATTCGGAAGTTTCTAAAAGGCCGCATTCGAATTATTCATTCATTCGTTAACTAGGGTCGAGTGCCCTTGTATAGTGAACACTGCTTTAAACTGTAACGATCCTTCCGAATAAAAGATTCGTCAGCGTTGTGAAAATTGTATGGTTTGAGTGGAGAATTTCTTCACGCGATAAATAAATCCGGTACCACCAATTATGGACTTTTACCTAGAGTGGCTTGTGGACGCAAAGAACCTTGGTCTTTAATGTCAAGTTACTCAAGAATGATCGCTTTTTTAATCGCTCCGGATGCCCGAAAAGTGCTTCAATCCTCACGAGTCTATACCCATTTATCTTTCCTTTCGTTATGCAGGCGTCGACGGAAGCGATGCCGGGCTTATTACAGTTTTTAGAAGAAATTGACCTGATAAAGGACATGAGTATTTCTCCGAACATGAGGATAATACCACTGATTATGGGAGCCACAATTCGATCAAGCTTGAATGACTACGTTTTCAAAATGCGGTCTGAGTGTTGAATATATACAAATTCTTGGTCTTATACATACAAGAAACCCCTGGCCGAAATGCAAATAGTTCATTGTAGGAAACTAGAAAAACCGCTGCGAATATTAGAAGTACACCCTTCATTACAAGCACCTCTGATAGAAATTCATCAAAAATAGAGACCTGATAATTAGAAGTATCCTTAGTAAAGCATCGAAATTCTCATCACTCGTGGCGTGAGCGATGCTGCAGCCTCTGTCTGCCTTCCGCTCCGCAAAAGCGCGCATTGAATTCTTGAGACTTTAGCGTTTTCACAGCCTATACATTATAGTTGTACACGAACGAAGCTTTCGAAAAAAAAATTTCGAATTTTTTTTCGAAATTTTTTTCGTTCGTTTTCGTTCGCTCGAAAAGTCGCCGAACGAAATTTTTTGAAAATTCGTTCGTTCGAAATTTCGTCGAACGAATTTTTTTTTTCAATTTTCGTTTGTTCGGAATCCGACTTTTCGAAATTCGTTCGTTCGAAATTCTTTCGAACAAATTTCGAAAAAAAAATCCGAAAGTTCGAATATCAGAAAAAAATTGGAAATTTTTCAACGATTTTCGAAAAAAAAAATCGAAGTTTCGATTAGTTTCGAAATTTGTTCGTTCAACCTCCGAAATTTCTAAAGTTTTTCGAAATTCGTTCGTTCGAAATTTTTTCGAAAGAATTTTTTTCATTTTTCGTTTGTTCGAAATTGATTCGGACCAAAAATTTTTAATTTTCGTTCGTTCGACATTTTTTGAATGGTACAACTTTACTATACATGTAGTTCAAAAAAATAACGGTTTAATTAGTTACTCATTCCGTAAGAAATACAGAATCATTTCGCAATCTCTCCATCGTTTCTAGTCGCATTATGGCCGTGAAACTTTTTTCCAGAGTTAACGATTTGCGTAGTCGGGCTTCCTTTATTTTTCTGCCAAGCAAGCTGGAAATGTTCACTCACGGTTTTTTGACACTTTAGGTCAGCAATCCATTGTCTTTGTTGTAATCCAAATAGGAGTCACTGTTCGAGTAAAGGTGACTAAGGGACTCAGCAGAGTTGTGGCGCCGCCCGAACTAAGGCCTGTTTTTGACTTCCATCGCAGCGCGGCACGATGAGATGTTTTCTGTGGACATCGATCGATAACGCGCCGCTCGTCAATTCGCATATGAATCATGAAATCAGGCCGCGCCTCGGTGGAACTCTAAAACCCCCCTCATGATGGGCTACCGTATTGATAGATCGCAGCGATCGATTAATACAGTGGCCCATCATTGGGTCGCACCGCGCAGCGATGCAACTCTACTCAGCCCCTAATGTGAGTGGGCGCAGGGTTGTGCTGAAATCTTGCTCGTGAAATTCTGAAGCAGATTAAAAATCGTTAGAACACGACTGAAACGGAGTTTGCTGCGCGGAACTACAAGAAGACCGAAAAACGATTCACAATACCAATAGCGCTCTCATTTGTTTGCTTTGATTATGTTGTGGTTTCTGTAGAAAAATTGGAACATAAATTTTGCCCTATATTCTTTCCGGAGAGGTCATATCAAGTTGAGTCTCGCTCGACTCGACATTTGGTACAGAGCTTCGGGAATCGAAACGGCTCATTCTTGTTCAAACCCGAAGTAATTAACAAGTTTGGTTATCTCAGTGTCTGGACGAGGTCTGCAGCAATATGTAGTAGATAACAATATTCCGACGGGTCGTTGTAAGGCGCAATTCTTACTCGTCAGCGCCAGCGCGCTACGTACGTCACGCAGCGCGCTACGTACGTCACGCGAGACTTTGAAAACGCCAAAGGGGAAGTAGACCTTAACTTTTCCAAACATGCGATTTCCGTGCACGCGTTCACCATGGTAGCAAATATCATGAAACGCAATGAGATTGTTGGTGTATTACTAAGCTACTGCATAGCGGGCGTCAGATGCGTGCCGCGTGGGCGTGTCGTCACGTGATTCATACTCCAACGCCATGGCTGCGCATCACGCGCTAGCGTTCAGGAGTATGAATAGCGCTCAAGCAGAAATAATTCTGATTGTGCCGAAGTTTAATCAAGTCGAGTCCCTAATATACTTTGACCGAATCGAATGATTCGAAAAATCATTCGACTGAAAAAGTCGACTTCGAATTATTCGAAAAGTCGAATATTCGAAAAAGGCAAAATCCCGAATTATTCGAGAACTCGAATATTCGAACAGTTCAAAATCCCCAATTATTGGAGAAGTCGAGTATTCGAAAAGTTCAAAATCCCGAATTTTTCGAAAACTCAAATATTCGAAAAGTTCAAAATCCCGAATTATTCGAAAAGTCGAATATTCGAAAAAATCTGAAAATGTAAAAGTATAGTCCCTATGGTCGAAAAATGTATTTTGATTACAAAAATCGGCGAATACTCATTCATTTTCGCGTCGCCGAAATTGAAATTCGTCGCGTCTTCACATGTGAAGGGCTTCATGATATTGTGTGCCGTGTCATGACCGTAGCGTTTCACAGGAAGCGTGCACCGGGCCAGAAGAAGTGGGAAGCGCTCAACGAGGTGCGAGTGCAGCGTCGTGGAAGATAAGCAATGCTCCGTTGAGTGCGTGTGCGCCTTTTGGGAAGTAGCGTTCCCTTCAGAGTGTGCGCAGTCTTTGACGGTGATTGCATAACATCGGAAGCGAGCGCCGCGTGATTGAGATCGGGATAGGGCATCGTACGAGAGCGAGCGCGCTTTGTGGAAAGTGCATAGCTCTCAACAGGAAAAGTACTAAGCGAATGAGTAGCCAAGGCGAGAAGCGCTTTGTTTAGAGCGTGCTCAGTCTTGGGTAGGGAGTAGCGCTTCTTAGGCAAATCGGGGGACACTCCGCGTAAGACTCCCGATAGGAGAAAAAACACAGATCTACGCGGAGTCATACGATAAAGGGCAGCGGGAGTACAGCATCGCGACGCTCGTGATGACGTCACAATC
Source organism: Aplectana chamaeleonis (assembly GCA_029168955.1). Classification (NCBI taxonomy): domain Eukaryota; kingdom Metazoa; phylum Nematoda; class Chromadorea; order Rhabditida; family Cosmocercidae; genus Aplectana; species Aplectana chamaeleonis. The sequence continues at coordinate 213,186 of JAPDOI010000820.1, read as the reverse complement.
ACGTTCGGTACACTACCTAAAGGCCTAGCGGGAGACTTGTCCGGGAACTTGTCGCCCGGGTAGTCGCGGTCCCACCGAGGAGAAGGTCCCCGCCTGGGTCTACGACAAGGAAGTCATCTTCGCCGCGGTCTGCGTTGAGGAACCACCCTCCCCGCGGATCGTGGCGAAAGCCGCCTCCAACCCCCACAGCCATGAAGATAGCTGTCAAAAATATGCTCGCCTCCGAAGAGTGACTCGAAGTCACCTTCCAGGCCCGGCATCAGAATGTCCAATGAGGACTCGAGGAAGAAGAGGAGCCTTTTTATACCGGCTGTGCTCGTGATAAGCACGTCACAACGTGATCACGTGTTGATAACAACCATATCAAGCTGCGTTGTGATACTTATCACATTGTAAGTACTCGTCATCGTGTTCAAACAAGAATGAGCCGTTTGGATCCCCAAAGCTGTATGCCGTTCTTCTGCTCGACTCTCTGTGATCATTTCAAATGTAGAACGGCCTTGTCTAGGCAGCGTCACTGACAAAATCTACCGAGCAGTACCAATTGACTGAAGAAACTGTTCCCGGGGATACTGATCGAATCTACAGCGCGAAAATAGTTCTGCTCTCGCACGTGACGGCGGAGAACAGTTGGGGCGAGAACAACCGTGGGGTCTTTAACAAGAAAAAAAAAGTTGGCGCTCGGTTAACGCGCTTCAACGACGACGTGCTCGCAGCGGTTTTCCGCCGCGTGCGTCACCTGTGCCAGTCGAACTGCTCCCGCGCTGTGGATTAGATCAACATCCCCAGTTCCCGCGCAATTTCGTTTCTACCTACCCTTCGTTTCATTACCGATCATTTCGTTTTGTACGCTTTCTGCTCTATCGGAGCACGAAATCCGTAATCTAGGCTGTAACATATGACTCGTCTGAGGACTACATACTCAGGCAGTGGGGTGTATCAACCGCGAGCGAGAAGCCTGATTCGTACCGATCGCGGGCAAAAAAAAATGAAGACGTCGATACGCCTGCGCTGCGTACCTACCACTCTCAATATTTCATGAGTGCGTACCAAACGCACGCATTAAAGGCAGTGTTCACGATGATTATCACATCTGAGTTTGACCCAAAATTGGTGTTGTTCGGTCGTGTGGCAACTAATAGTGAAGAAACAGCGAAGAAAAAAATAAAAAAGCAAAAAGATTAAGCTAAAATATAGGTGTCCAACGTCCGGGGCGTGGACGAGCTTACTGGCCCTGCAAGTTTCCGCAAATGCTCAGCAAGCGTGCGCTAATCGCGAAATGCACGCAAATCGATCAGGCTGGACGCGGCAGAGTTGCTTGGCAATTTGTCATCGAAAATGTGCGCGGCGCCACAAGCTCGTCCAGATGGGGGGCGGACCGGGATAAGCGGCAGAACTGGATAATTTTCTAAGCCGATTTTAATGATTAGTGGGCCGTTTTCGCGGTTTTCTTCGACCGTAGACCCTCTGACATCTGCCAACTTAGTGTTTTACACTTAAAACCTCAAAAACGAGATTTGTCGTGGACATAGGCTTTAATCCATGCACGCGTTCAATACGAAATGTGACTCGGTAAATACGTAAGTTCACGCGGTCAGTACGCGAGTGTTCGTGTCCGGTCTAACGGCATTCCACAAGTAAACATGTGTCGCTCGGTATTTCCCCATCGTTGTCGCGCACTCTCCTCGCCGCATGCCTCTCGCCCAGCGTCCGGCCCGAAAGCTAGAGGGCAGGGAAACCAGGCACGCTCATAGATCGAGATGAATATTGGGTTGGAGCACCCAAACTGTCATAGGTGAGGTATCCAGCCATTGTAATCAATGAGAATAGGGATGCAGGAACTGATTTTGTTATGCAGTGTTATGCATTTGACTTTTTTCTTCACGTACTGAAGTGTAGCGCCGAAATTTCAACTGTGAAGCTGATTTTCAGCGGCATGCAGTAATGTAGAATCCAATACAGTTTGAGTCAAACTTTTAGATATCAAAATATGAGTGGATTGCACTGCACATATATAGCACAAGTTTCTCTGAATAAATAGGAAATTAAAGTATGGCCACAACATTATTTCTCGTCGCAAAAAAAATCAAAATAATATAAAACGATATTCCACGGCAGTTGAATCATTGAACAGCAGTAAATTGACACTTTGTTTCTATGTGAGTTTGCAAGGTCGATACGCAAGTTCATGCGTTGAGTGCACAATGTTGCGCTGTAAGAAAGGAAGAAAACTGGCAGACAAAACGTTTGGTGGGAATAAAATGTAGTTAAAGCCTCTCCCGCTCATTTGAGTCCGGGCGGAGCAGGCAGCGGAGCTGTCGGTCATGACAAAAATTACAGTGTTATGAGATTTCGACATGATAGGCCCGATAGGCTTTACTTTGACCAGCTCAAAATGTGCCAGAGAGGCTATACTTGTTGTTCCCGCGTAAAGCTAAATTATGGAGATTAGTGGAGAATGGCGTAGAGGCGTTGCTGTCATGTCGAAGTTCGCTCTCAATTTTCATAGAAATACGGTGGGTGTCTATGGGAATATGGGAGTGGACCGAAGTAGAATAATCACTTCAACATGCCGTGGACCTTCAAAAATCTAAGATTAGAATCCTTATTCGTATTGCGTACCTCTTAATAATTCCTAAAGGCCTTGTTCACTAAGAATTTTGTGTTCGAGTTTTCATATATGATGGGCGCTCTAGTACGTGATTCACAATCTACGTTGAAAAAACCGTAAAAAATCACTGACAACTGCTCTAAGCTATATCATTTGTTGATAAGCTTCTTTTTTCCTCATTCGAGACTAGATGACTGTCGAAGAACAAGAACCTGCCTTTTTGAAAGAATCTGAGGCATTTGATTCCCCATATCTTCACAGTAGTGCCTTGGTGACCATACAGACTCTACCTAAAGTATGTCCGAGTGAGACTGGCGAATCATGTGGCCGGCGTGCGTGTCAGGCGGCCGTCACGTTCCCCGCACTCGAACGAGCATGCGAAACCACGGCGAGCCTTCGCCCGCAGCCATTGACTAATAGCGGTGCTGGCTGGCAGCAAGCCAACTGCGGCGATCAATCAGCTCTGCAGCCGAGGGGGAGGGTGGCGGCTGTATGAATACTCTTCCGAGGGTGGCGGCTGTTTGAACACTTTTCCGAGAGCGGCACACGCTACGGCCGCCTGCCACGCACGCCGGCCGCATGGTTCGCCAGTCTCATTCGGACACACTTTACGTTCTCAGGCGGGCCCGACCAATGTTTCATACCCGAAAAACGGTGAGTGGTGTCCAGCGTTTGCGATGCCTTTAAGTGATGTTTGGGTGAGAAAACACAATAATGTGCCATTCTCTACAATGGTGGCATATCTTTTGTATAAACTATATAAGTTGAGCCAAATAATGTGTGGAACACGAAGGACTCTCCGATTTCGAGCTATGAAGGGATTCAACTCTGAAATCTCATTCAGAAAGGAGCGGAAATTTACCAAAACGGACGTTGAAAAGAGTATATCAGGTGGGACCTACCCTGACCCAGGCGATGAAAGATTAACAGTATTTGGATAGGTGCACAAAGTGCTTGTGCGAAGCACCAAAGCCTTGTCGGGACAGCGCGTTAAATTCAGTGGTCGGGATAAAATATGCTCGTCGTCTTTTTCTCTCTAAACCCTTTTTTGGGTCTCGAGTAGTAGGACACATGAGAAAAATTCGCGAAAAAACCACTGTTTTGGGCCAAATTTGTAGCCTGAACTTTCTTGTCTTGTAATGGCGAACGAGCCCACTCCACATCATCGGCATCGATAATCTCTAGTATCAAGAACATCAGCTGGCTTGAAATTGAATTTCAATATATTCCCGTACTCATCTAGTCAAAAATATTGACTGGAGTGCTTTCTTTCATTGCTCAACTATTTTATTAGGTAAATTTGCATTTATTTCTTCTTCTGAATGTCGAAGGTTTTTAACTACTCGGCATGAGACTGCGATCTTTTTGGGCGGCGCTGTGCACGTGTGCACGAACTGGCTTCTTGGGGCCCTAGAAACTCTAACTTTCGCTCGTTTTTCCTTCATAGTTTTTCAGCTATTTTTATCTAAGCTGATTTTTGTAGTTCTTTCGATAGCGTTTTTCATTGTGACCACTGCCTTTAAATGCGGGACTTGCCGGCAACTTGCGAGGATATGTACAGTCGGATCCCAGTGATACTTCGCGTCCCCTATTGAAGGTTTTCGTGAACTCGGTGCCATATGCTATAACATAGGTGCACCTTGTTCGCGCCAACCTTTAATGGGGAACGCAATGTATCACTAGGATCCTTGCCGGCTGTACACCCGGCAAGGATAGCTTTGCGTTCCTTACTGTGCGTTGGCGCAAACGCAGTGCAAATAGGTTACAGCTTTCCTGCAGCGAGCTTGCGCCAACGCACAGTGAGGATTGCAAAGTAATTCGTTACTAAGAAAATACTTTCTTTGAAAATAGCGTCTCATAACTCAAAAATTGGTCTAAATGGGGTTCACCTAGTCCAGGTCGACCTATGGTTTCCGTTCTCATTTTAGTCTGACGCATGGACCAGGCGGCTGGCCGTGCGGGATTGGTGGCTTCACTGGAGAATGGGGTTTCGATTCGCGCGGGATGATCTACCGTTGCAGCCCCGTCCATTCATTAGACTAAAATGATTGCGTGAGCTCTACATATATAGCCCAAATTTTGGAAAAGTCTAAATCTGACCAAACCTTGCCTTTAGTGTTTCTTACTTCTCAATCTCACTGAATCGAGCTACAAGTTATGAAGCTGTCCATATGAAAGACTACTTTTTTTGATCAACACTGAAAATTGCGGTTTTAATGATGGGTTAATATGTAGTACATAGTGGAAGTGGACATGGGAATTCAGCAAACCTACGATCTCATGATTCGTTCTATGAAACTTGAGGGAGGAGCTCCTCGGTAGTTTCAAACTTGTTTATGGCCAGCACCGCTGCGAGCTCCCTGGTATCGACGGTTCAGCTACTCCATATGCTTTCATGATGAGAGGTTCGAAAATGTGGTTACGAGGGGACGGAATTCAAAGCCTTTGTAGATCTAAGTGGAATCTTTGTTAAGTGAGCTTACTAGATGTCAATGCAGATAACTTTTGGGGTAATCCGTGTCGCTAGCCCCACGCAATTGCAGCGATACGCGGCTTGGTTACAGAGATACCGACTATAACACAAAGCTTGTTACCGTGCAGAAACGTAAGAATACTTTGAACATAGTTATCCTTCAGCCTTTCGTCAAAGCTGAAGATGCAACTCATTTGGGTGCGCAGTATACTTGTTCCGAATCGAATAATCGGATGAGTATCCGACTGTTTCAGTCGGATAAAAAAGTCGACTTTTTATTCGAAAAGTCGGATATTCGAAAAAGTGCGATATCCGACTATAGTCGAAAAGTCGAATATTCGAAAAAGTCCGTAATCCGACTACAGTCGAAAAGTCGAATATTCGAAAAATTCCGATATCCGACTACTCGAATATTCGAAAAAGTCCGTAATCCGACTACAGTCGAAAAGTCGAATATTCGAAAAATTCCGATATCCGACTACAGTCGAAAAGTCGAATATTCGAAAAAGTCCTATATCCGACTACAGTCGAAAAGGCGAATATTCGAAAGGGTTATATCCGACTACAGTCGAAAAGTCGGATATTCGGATAGTTCAAAACCGAATATTGCCGCAAAGTCGGATCTTAAAACCTGACTACAAAAAACTGCTTGTCAATCACACACCTCGAAATTAATTACGCTCATCCGGAAATCTGCATTTGATTTTAGTTATTAATTTAAACACGATTTTTATTTATATTTGCTTTTGTAAGAAACTTTGTGGGTGTAGGTCAAATGGGAGCGATTTTTTAAGAAACCTTATTGATGTTGCTGACAGACTTCTGCTATTTGTTGGACGACTACGGTGCGTGTCCAAACTATAGAGTCACCATATTTTCGTGCGACCGATGGATCGTTTTGGGCACCCTTCTGTGCGTCTGTCAAGTTTTCCTTACGTATTCAACAGCTCACAACTCTGCCCATGGGTAGCAAAGCGCCTTGAAGGGAGCGGCCTGCTACGCCCTCCAATTCCGTAGCGCACGAATTTTCGGGTCCTCGCGACGCTCGCTAAAACCCGCTTATACTGCATCGAGGGTGTAAGAGTGCAAGCTCTAAGCATACTCCATGCAAGAACAAAGGCGAAATTCTCTATTTCGATCTCGCTGTCGCTAAGCCCGTGAATTCTCACCTTAATTGTTGCGAGAATTTATGGGCCAGGATTGGGCAGGCTTGCGACAGGTCGCAACGGGGGGTCGTAAAAATTCCGGTAATTTTTGAACAAAAATGAGAATTTGAGGGGAGGGGTGGGCTCGTAAAATTTTCGGAAAAGATGGCGTTTATCATCCAACCACTTGGAAAGGTAGAATGAGGTAGGAGTTTTAATTCGAGTAGTATGTAAGCAAGTGGTGAATAAATTCTTTTTTTTTCAAATTTTTGCACAAGCCTATTCATGAAAAATAACCGTTGCGTCGGTACCTCCGGGTTGTAACTGTGGCTCAACGCCGGTCCCAACTAAGATTGGCTTAAAAAAGGAATAACTCTGCGAAGGTAGCGAGTTATGTGAACTTCAAGATGTCAAATTAAAGAGATTTAGTACTAAATATAGGGGTCACGATTCTGGCCGTGAAATTTTTTTCATCCCAAGAAGGGGGAGGGGTTGTGAAAACTCTGGTCCACAGAGGGGTCGTAAAATTTTGGTCACCGGCCGCAACGGCCTGCTCAACCATGTTATGGGCTTAGCGACAGCCTGTGTTGAACACCCTTCTCATCCCGCGTTGGCCACGCTGAACGCATGGATGCCGTTCGTAGTGCTGGTCCAGTCATATCACGAATCGATTACTCGATACTCTGTGGCTGATCGTGAAGGGTGACCCCAAACCGCTCTCTGCAAGACCGTGCAAAGGATACTTTTGACCGCGGAGATGCTGCAGCTGGGAAGAAACGGCAGTGCGGTCGATCGCAGCGGAGATCCCCCTATAGTACTGATCAGGACAGGGTGGATCGATCAAGGCGAAAACCTTCCACCCTATTTCCCGCATTCTCGGCATGAATTTCCGTAGTTCTTGAAGGTGACGTAGCTAAAATTCCACCAACTGGGGCTAATATGTCCGTAGTTTACGTAAATTCTCGCGATAAAATTAGACTAGATACCTCCAAAACCTTGGGAATCTCGTGTACTCGTGTGGGGCATTTCGCGACCCGTCGGCAGAGAGCAGATTCTCGCAGGAAGAATTACTTCTAGCAACTTTTTGAAACTTCTATGTTTTTAAGTTGTTCCCAAACTGTAGAGGAACTTGTCTTTACGGTAGTAGAACTCTGAACATGTGACACTTCACGGCAAATCAAAATGTATTAGGCTCTCTACCGCAATAATCAACTTCAAAAACAAGGTCACATATGGAATCAACCTGATTTCTTTACAAGAAAATCGGAACGCTCTGACTGATCGGCGAACGTATTAATTGCGAACTGCCTTTTTCACATCTAAATTGAAGAATATATCACACTAGCAGTATAATGCTACGGAAACTCCGCCAGATATAAGCTCTTACCACGAAACCTGTAGCAAATATTATAAGGCACGCCTAAACATTCGCCAAGCAGCCATATTGGTCTGATTTTGGTTTGAAAAATGACGCTTTATTCTGTCAGAACGCCCGCGAGTGGATGAGTGAGAAATCGACGTGTTTTCATGTAAAAAACAGTTACTTGCACTTCAATTTTTTTCATAGTCGGATAAAAAAGTCGACTATTCATTCGAAAAATCGAATATTCGAAAAACTCCCATATCCGACTACAGTCTAAAAGCCGAATATTCGAAAAAGTGCGATATCCGACTATAGTCGAAAAGTCGAATATTAGAAAATGTGCGATATCCGACTATAGTCAAAAAGTCGGATATTTGAACTGAATTCCATTTGGAACAAGTATAGTACGCAGTCGATCCGGACTGTTCGTTATTGATGTATTTCTTTGTTGTTAATGGGTGCCTTTTACTGCATATCTCCTCTAGCTCTGAGCTGTTGTATAGTTGCTCCAGAATACATGGCCTGGTAAATGCACTACGTGCGAAGAACGCTTTCGACCGGGTCGAAGGACTCGCGTGTGCACGAGTCATGAAAACTCATGCAACTTGCTCACGCTGGCGCGATAAATCATAGAAAATTTGCTTCAAAATGAGCAGTGCACTTTTTTTTACTGTGTCCGCTTCTTTTCTAAAGAGAAAGGAAATAGACAGACTTTAGGCTGCAACCACCCCTGCAAGCTTCGATTCGGAGAGGAAATCGTTATACATACCGTCGGCATGGATCCTAGCGATCCTTCGCGTTCCCTATTGAAATTTGGCGCGAACTCGGTGCCATATGTTATAACATAGGTGCACCGAGTTTGCGCCAACGCACAATAAGGAAGGCAAAGTATCAGTGCGATCTGTGACAACGATAATGGTCTAACGGTTAGTACCGCGAAAATGGAAATTTAAAATTAGAGAATGATTTTCCTCTGAAGGAAATTCTATATATATATATATATATATATATATATATATATATATATATATATATATATATATATATATATATATATATATATATATATATATATATATATATATATATATATATATATATATATATATATATATAGATATATATATATATATATATATATATATATATATATATATATATATACAGAAGTCTGTTTGAGAAAAAAATTGAGTTCTCAGCATACATGGAATGTAAATGCCTGCCTAACTGTATACTGTGCTTCTCTGGGCCAAACTTCGGTCCGCAATCGCGTCTTGGCGCGCTTTGCGGCCGCGAGCGCTCGAACCAGTCGAGTTTCCAGCGCCAAAGCCGACTCCATAAGGCTATTTTACACATCTTCTCCCCAGTTTCTTTTCATTCCCAGTTCCCAAAACCCACCTAGAATCAACAGATCGGCGGCTGCGGCGCTGGAAGCTCTTCCGACTCCGGAGCGTGCGGCCGCAAAGCGAGCCGACCGAAATTCGGCCCAGAGAAGCACAGTACCTACAAGTAGACTACATTCAGCCATAGGCTCTGAGTTTTGAGAACTGAATTTTTGGTTCAGGAGCTTTCAGTTTTGAAATCGGTTAAAGTGTCTATTATTCACTGTATTTCGAACCCAAAAATCCCAAATAACTTCTTAACCACGCCTTCCTCTATTTACATTTGTGAAGCAAAACATTGGAGTAAATTTGCAACACGCGGTTCACGATCTGTTCTGTTTTCTGCCAAATTTGGCCTAGTTTTACAGAAAACAGAAAAATGAAAAAAGGCCAAAAATGGGCAGAAAACAAAAAAAGAGAAATTTCCGCACAAGTGTGGTCGCTTCGCGATGGATGTATGAAACCGACCTAGGAGGGGCAGAGGCGTCTGGACTGTTTGGGTTTGGTTTTGGTACTCGGAAAAGACTGAAGGATCAACTGTTGATTTCTAGGCGCCCTAGCTCGTCGGATCTGTGTGCTGTGGTCGCTCCCTCCGGGGCTGGCCCTATTTGCCTCTGTAAATGTGTACGTAGAATCTATGTCGTAGATAATTCTGATTTTGAGTTGCGTTTAGATGAGCGCTCATATTTTTTGGTAACGGTTCCAGAACTTACATACGATAAATTTTATTTTCAGATGGAACGCACGTATTGTTCTGTGCAACCACAGTTTTCTCTTCAAGCTCCAGCATTAAGTTCACCACAACGGCATCATCGCCCGTCGATATGTAAGTTCAAGCGAAGTTAAAGGCAGGGGTCGCGATAAAAAAAGATTGTTCAATTATCTTTATATAAAAGCAGATCTGGCCATCACATAAGTGAAAATAAGTGAAAATAGAGCGGCTATTTGAGGCGTGTCCGCCCACCCCTAATTAACGAGAATTTCGTAAATGCTTGTCTTGCCGTCTTCTCTTTCGCTCTCAAAGTGGCCAGCAACTTCTTAGACGGTGCGAAAATGCAAAACAAGCAGTTATAGAACTTCCGTTGATTGGGAGCGGGTAGACACCAATCAAATAGCCGTTCTAATTTTTTTCTTAAAAAAATTCATTTTTCCCTATTAAGGGATGACCAGGTCTACCTTCTTATGAGGATAGCACAAAAACGTTTTTATCTCGACCCCTGCCTTCAAAGGCATAGTTCAACCTCAGAATCGCTGTTGCATTTTTCTGTTTTGTCCTGGAGAGAATTTCGCGCTTATCGCAATGGCCTCCCCAAAATCGCTCAGAACCTACCAACGAAAGTAGCTGATTTGAACAACAAAAAAATCTGTGTACGAGTTGTCTCATAGGCATCTTCTCACGATTTTTCTTTCTCGTCATTCGCAATCATCGCACTGGAGCAGACTACACTATAAAGATGGACCGATAACAATAAAGAATAACACACTTAGATTTTGATCGGAATCCTTCCATTCCTATTAAGACCAGAAACCTTGAACTGAGCGAAGGTACATAATAGGTGCTGATTTTGTGGGCGGAGAGAATGGGTGGTCCATGTAGAATATGTACATGGAGCACCCATTACCACTGCTCCCAAAATCAGCACCCATTACCCGCCTATTCTTAAGATTGACCACGTTTGGCAGAGTTGCTACCCACATCGCCCGGAGCATTATATCAAATTTTACCCACCAGCTTGGACTCTGCCGGCGAACTGTGAGAATCGATTATTTAGATTGAAATGCACCTTCTGTACCTCTCACACCTGGAAGCATTTGCCAACTAGTGTTGAACGAAACATGTTCATTAACTGATCATTGCCAGATAGTTTTAGGGGAAACAGGTTTTCTTCAATAAGTGAAGACCAGTCCCCTACCGGTTGTAGGCTATGCCCCAGTTCTCCGACTTCAAGTGTGCCGCACTGACCCTCTCGCCTTCTCAAAATCTCGATGCTCGCCATGCGCTACTACAACAAGGGAAGTGTCTACATCGTAAACGCATCTGAAAAATGACTTGCATTTTTCGTATCTTTTTGGATATCCATAGCAAAAGTGCGTAGTATCTCGTCCGAGAAACTGGTTCAAAGAAGCTACACTGCGTATCATAAAGATAGGACACCCCCTGGATTTGTCGGTCTCGTGTTTGCTGAGCAAGATAGATCTTTCTCGTCAACACTACAGTGATCATGATGTAAAATATCCCCCCGTATACCTCTTTTGGGTTAAATCTAATGTTTGTGCACTTCTCTAGAATAAATTTATCTTTAAACCGCATATCAAAAAGACAGGACACAACGGGATTAAATCGGATTTCTCGTACTCGATAAAATTGTGTGATCACAAATCTAATGGCCGATAGGCTTTTCTTGCACATTTGATGCTGCAAATACTCTATTTCGTGTACTTTCGACAGTGACGATCTGTCTTTGCAAGTCAATCCTGCTCGATTTCTCGATGATAGTGGGTTACAGTGCATGCATCGACAGATATCGCTGGCCATTGGCTCAGACCCGACGAACGAAACTATCCCAAAGATTCTTCATTTTGTTCAGATCAGGACTGCAGACTAGCCTTTCCGGACAAAATAGTTATTGTCGAGAAAAGAAGCCGATATCAGAGCTGCTCACGTGAGCTTTCTGGTTGTCCTGCTAGAAACTGCAACTTTGTCGCCCGAAAACATGGGGAAATTAAAATAGACGTCACTTTTACGTCCTCTCGTACTCGCTGGAGATCGTCGGACAATTGACGACCGCGTGCTTTAAACGTCTCTAAGGGCCAAATGCTTTTACGGATCGAGGGAGATCTACCTTCGCAGTTCTGAAGACTAAATTGAACAGCACCCATCCGAAATTCCTTTAGTAGCACCTCCGACCATCAGACCTAACTCGAAAAAATTTCTTTTTGTCAGAAATCATCGCTTATACACAATTAGTTGAAGTAGCTGTCCACTTTCGTCGTCGGATCTGCAGTCTCAGATCTTCCAAAGCCTGTCAGAGCATTTGCTCGTCAAGGACGTCTACAGCTTGCGTTTGCCAGCTGTCGGATGATCTCCAGTGAGTAACAGAGGATATCAGAATATCACCTACATTCATTTCCACATGTTTCCAGGAAATAAAGTTTCAGTTTCTGGCAGGACAACCTGGCAGTTCACGTGAGCAGGCCCGATGTCGGCTTCTTTGCTCTACTATAATATCTTGTCCAGAATGGCTAGTCTACAATCCTAATCTCAACAAAATGAGGAATCTCTGGGATGGTTTAGTTCGTCGGGTTTGAGCTAATGGCCGGCGATGTCTCGCGATATATGCGGTCCAACCGACCATAATCGAAAAATGGAGCAAGATCGACCTGCAAGGCAGATCAGCTTGGTCGAAAGTATACCAAATCGAGTGTTTGTTGCAGTAAAGGGGTGAGAAGGGCCTATCGGCTATTAGATTTGCGATCACACAATTTTATCGAACGAGAAGTCCTATTTAACCCAGGGGTGTCCTATCTTTTTGATACGCGGTTTAAAATTAAAATGTATTCTAGAAAAGTGCACAAACATTCGATCTAACCCAAAAGAGGTATACGGGGGGTTATTTTACATCCTGATCACAATAGTAATAACGAAAAAGATCTATCTAGATCAACAAACACGAGACCGGCATAGTCAGGGGGTGTCCTATCTTTATGATACGCAGTGTATAATCTCAAGATTTTCTGTCTCTATTGTACGCACCTTCTAAAACGAGCAGTAGTCTTACGAAATCTGGAAGCGCACCACAAAATCGTGTTCAGCGTCCGAATTGACCCCCTGGACAGAGTTTGAATACAAGCACATTTTCCCAACTTTGAAGTCCTTCAAAAGATGGTCCTTCAAAAAAGGTGAACTGATTCACTGGTCCTGAAACCATCCAAAGCCTGTTCATGAACTTTTCAACAACAAGGTGATCTTTCCTACAAGTCACCAATAACCACGTAATCGGGTGCCACGGTTAGCGCGTTCCCCAAGAGTCGAAAACCATTTCCTTCTATTTTAACGGATGTACCTGTCATTACATGCCACGGCCATTTTAAATGAAATATGCGTCTCTAGGATCAGTTTTCGACGTGGAATTCAGATTTTTACTCTGTAGCTGCGGATCGTTCCTCTGAACGGAGCTGTGAGCATTTTTATATTGATTTCTATAGAAAAGTGGCATTGTACCTGCCGTAACCTACAGAAATCTTCCGAAAAACCGGAAACGGACCTCATACTCGTGATCAGCACCCCAAATGACTCATCTGGACAAATTCAGAGCAAAAATTTTTTTCCGACCTTCGGACCCCCAAACGTGGACCTGCGTGAGGCTACGACGGTGAAATTTTTTTTTGCCCAAACGTCGTATAGGTGGATAATTTAGGGCGCTGAACACGAATATGACGTTCTTTTTGATACTCATGTTGATTATTGTATGTTAAGATAGAAATATGGTATTTTGGCTACTACAACCTACAGTCTATGTACACTTCTCACATCTTAGCACACGATTTGGAATATTCCGTATACTCACGTGAATCAATCATTTGATTGTTATCTCTTGTGTACTTCTAATTTTGTGCTCCAACATCTAAGAATTTTCTCGCTTACTCATGGTATGCGGCAGGGTATCATGAAAATCATCCAGGACAGTTTGAAACTCCCGTTCAGTACTGTTTCCCTCCTCAGTTGGGAGGCCTGTGTGATTTTGATGGTTGTTCGGAAGTTCACTTCATTCGTTGTTCTCATTGTGACAAAATCATTTGGTTTGAACATTTTGTTCACAATAACCACTTGTGCTCGTACCTATAAATTTGTTGCAAGTCCATTTATTTTCACAGTAAAACACCAGCAGCGGGGATGAGACATTCCCGACTGAAACGCTTCATACTCCTAAAAAAAGCTCTCCCACGATAAAGCTGTTAATCTTCTACACTTTCCGTGATCGAAACGAGTATTTTACAAGTGTGCAAAGTTTTCGCGTGCAGCATGGACTCGAACCTGTAACCTCGTTTCTTAGTGCAGCACCCACTTCCACTGCGCCAACAGGTGACTGATGCAGTGGCGCCGACTTTGTATATGACGGCGCGCAGCCTCGTTAATCGTAGCAACATATTTCGGCGCTGTAACAGACTATGAGGTGATTACTGGTGTAGAAGTCACATCAGTGTATCTCAGGATGCGACAAAGACTCATGGATTACGCATTATGATGCGTCTACGAGTGAAGCGCCAAAAACGCCTACAACTCCTTTCAGAGAAACGATTCGCAGCTGCAGAGTAAAAATTCGAATTCTACGTCGAAAATTGGTTCTAGTAATGCATATTTCATTAAGAATGGCCTTGGCATGTAATGATCCTTCCCTTGTTAGGTACAACCCTGAATTCTATTCCTCGTGGGACAACTAATTAAAACTGCGCTGTGGCTCGTCTTTTTGATTCGAGACCGCTGATCTAGATTTCGTGACTTTGACAATATTATAGAAATTGTCATTTTTTAGAAAGGCAAATTCTGAATCTTTGAAAAAATTCCGTGAGCCCATTCTTGTGATTGCCTACAGGGTTCAACTGTTTTCAGAACTAAAAGGTCCTTTTGATAGGAAGAAGTGCGTTTATAGGCGCAGTACAAATCGAAGGACGAGTTGTCTCGTCTTCTGCACTTCGAACTCCATTCAGGATCACTTTGCTTGAATGGAAGAGCCTAATGTTTCAAACTTCAGAGGACGGGACAACTTTTCCTTTGATGTGCCCAGCGCCTACAACCCAGATGTAAAGTTGAAAGTAACCAAAACGTTTTCTGATGGAAAGTCATTAAAAAACCTTTCTTGTCTCAACTTTATCCCAAGGATTATGTCTCGAACTGCAAAAGAGAGACGATTTCTCAATGTGTAGTGCGCCTTCAACCCGAGAACGAGAGACAACTGAAGATTTCCGATATTTTCCTATACATTTTGATGTAGAGTTCGAACCATGTAGAGTGTACGAGTTTACGAGTACCTAGAGCAGTCGTGTTGTTTACTGCACCCGATCGAAAGATCACAGATATGCTAGGGAAAATTCGCTGGTCTAAATTTATTGCAATTTTTTCTAGCAGAACATTACAAGGGCTCGAAACTCCTGCATTGAAGCTTACGAAACGACTTAGCAATTTGATGCTTTTTTCAGCTGGCCAGTCCGTCGATTCAGCTCACTATCGGAAGTTTCTCAGCGATAGAAGGAAAAGCTACAGAAATCGAAGCCTGGTTGGTAATTAACTATGAATCGGTTGCCTGTATATGAACCTGTTTTTACTTACATAGAACGGAAGAGAAATTGGATCGAAAAGTATCTAGAGTTAACATAGGTGTCTTCACAAGTTTTTGGCGCTAGAATAAGTTTGCTTACTTTAGGAAATGATTTGAAAACCTTTGTCGAATGAGCCTAAGTGCCGCTAATCATGCACAGAAGAACCAGGATCACAAATTCTTTTCTGTAAAAATTTCGACAGGACATTGATGGGCAAGCGCGTTGCAGCTGAAGGTCAATATCTTGCCCTTGGGCAACTAGAGATCGATATGTGCTCTCACTCACACTCGTGGACGCCAAGAACTATTCACCAGATTTGCGGCCACATTCTTCAATGATAATTATGTGGGTTGAGGGTGACCGAAATTCCATAGTGCCTAAGCCCGGCCTGGGCGCCTTACAAGGGACCACTTCGAACATAAAATGGAGTTTTGAAAAACGGTCTTTTGAGGGTTGTAGAGGAATTAAAAAGAAACAATTTGAGATTTCGAAATTTCACTCAGTCCTCACGGGTAGATCAAAAACGATCAAAATAGGAAAGAAACCAGAACGTTGGATTGGGAGAACGTAGCACAAATGTGAGCTATACAGTGGCTTTGAAATCATCTAAAAAAGTTCTTCTAAAAGTTTGAAGATGAAATCTAGCTAGGTTCTCGAGTTATGACTTGTTCATTGATCCCCTGAACAATCTCAGGCGATTATCGGCGCCGAGCCGCCTGACAGTTCGGCTCGTTTTTCCAATCTGCGAGTCGGCTCCTGTTGCTGTCCGGGCCACTGCTGTTGCTTTCCGGGCCACTGTTGTTGCTGTCCGGGCTTTTCCGGTTGGCCCGAACAGCAACAGCAGCAGCCCGGAGATTGGGAGAACGAGCCGAACTGTGAGGCGGCTCCGATTCCTATTCGGGGCGGCTCGGGTCCGAGAACCGCCTGAGGTGCTCGTTGCATTCAAACCACCGATCACTGCAATGTGATAGTCGGGGTGAGCTGGCAGCACACCGTGGCTCAGTCGGTTAGGCGTTGGATTACGAAGCAATTGAAAGACGGTTCGAATAATGTGGGATCATTACTGCATTATGGCTGGTAGTAATGACATTTCTATGTGTTCGCCTTACTTGTTTTGAGTTTTAACACCGTCTCTTGTTTTTTATACCTCTTTTCTTATATCGCAGAGGTAACGTGATTTAAACGGAAAATGGTTCTCATCAATGTTAGAAGCTGGAAATTCCGAGGTTTCGACAATTGCTAGAATATCAAGAGTATCCTTACCCTTTTCCCCCATATATGCCACATAAAAACCGTCCTTAATTCGGAGAAACACTTTTGGGGACTTATTTTGATATATCACGCTGGAAAAAAGTTCGGACAAAATGAAACTTCGTGGACATGTTCCTTGATCAATGACCGATCTTTTTTCCAACAGAAGTAATTATTGTAAACAGAAGTGGTTTTACCTAAACTACAAAATCCATTGAAGCAACCTGCGCATGGCTCGAAGACTCAAGAAAAGTGTTTCGTTATCAATTCCAAAATTTTCAGTAGAACAGAACCTTTTAAAAACGCACTTACAAGAAGACTACTTTTAGTCAGCGTGGCCATTCTGGACTAAATGTAGTTTTCTGGAGCCATTTTGGACATAGAATCCGAGTATGCTCTTCGCAGCTTCTCGTAAAAAAAGAAACCACTCTGGGGAAAGTTACAGGCGTTTTTCCAAGCCTAGCGGCAAGGCAAGGGTACCACCTATCAGGGAATTTTTAGGTGGTTTGGGTAAAATCTTCGGATTCGGCTGAAAACTTGTATGTAGGGGTAATCTAGGGTGATGAACACGAATCTAGAGATCGCTTTTCGAAATTCTGAGGTTTACTGTAGATTACGGTAGTTGCAATGACATAGAGGGCCCAAACCTACCTTAATATTTAGAAAATTGACAAGTGAACATCAAATTCGTATTCAGCACCCCGAATAACCCCCGTTCAGAAATTTTGAGTCAAATCTGAGACTTTGACCCAACTACCGTATACCCACCGCAGTCTACCGTAATCTGTCAAAAATCGATAAACTGACCTCAGATTCGTCATAAGCACTCCAAATAACCTCCGAGAGCAAAGCTTGGGTCAAAAATTTTTTTTCGACCTTTGGAGCCCCGTGAGGTAAGAAGCTCAAAGCCATTTTCGGGGGTTCAGAGGTCGAAATTTTTTTTTGCCCAAACTCTGCCCCAGGGGGTAATTTGGGGCGCTGAACACAAATCTGAGGTCCGTTTCCTGTTTTTTAGTAGCTGTCGTCAGGTTAGGGTGCATTGAATGGCATTTTACCTACCGCAACCTATTGTTTTGGTGATTTTTGATCTACCCGTGAGGACTGAGTGAAATTTTAAAATTTTAAATAGTTCATTTTCACGCCCTCTACAACATTCAAAAGACCGTTTTTGAAACTCTATTTTATGTGTAAAGTGGTCCCTTGTTAGAGGCAGTCTTCACGATGAGAAAGTTGCCCAATTTTTGGTAAATATGTACGTAAGCTTTGGATCCCCCCAAGAAGATTAAGCACGGAAGTACGACGAAAAAACGGCCAGGGAGTGGGTGAAAATCTTGTGAATCAGCCAAACCATCGTATCACCCCGCTCCCGTCATGTAACAGTTGCCCTGCGTTCGTTTCACCAAAGGAACAATTTCCGAATTTTTGAATAATCTTCATCGCCAAAGTTACTAACATTCAAGCATGTGCATTGGCCCATCTTATTTTCAAAGAGTTTCCAGTACAAGAAACAGAAAACAAATTCACTTAGCTAAAAATTTTGAAGAGCAAAACCATTTCCAGCATTAGGTTTGAGTCTGCAGTCCCTCGAAATCTACCAAGCAGGCGTAATTGAAGAAAAAAGTTTTTCTCAACAGTTTTTTCTCGGTATTCGAATGTTCTGTGAATACTTTTCCTTGCTAACCTCTACTTTATGGACTTACCTACTCAAAAACATCGAAAACTAGAATGCGGATTTTTATCGTGAACAGTGTCTTTAACACACAACTCTCGCGCCCCACAGCTAATCATTTCAATGAAGTTTAGAACGGGATTTTCGTAACTCAGACATTCAGGGGCGCAGGGAGGCGGATCTTTAGGCTACTCCAATTCGGCCGTAAAATAGAAAGCGTTGTGTGTGAAGCAGAGTCAGATGTGGCAATCGGCTCGGGCATTCGGGGGGCACCGGCCGAGTGCCCACCGGGGACTCATCCGAGCGTCCCAAACTCGGCAGCAGCCCCCCAGCGCCCTCGGATCAACCCCCACCCGCTTCTATTGGCGGCTGATCGGCGGACCTTTTTCGAGTGAAGCGCGAGAATTCAAAACAGTAAAAACGGTTTTCATCTCATTCCACTATATATTCATCATTATTATTTCAATACGAATACTTTATCACTACTACTACACTACTTTAATATTACCGCTCCATATTACTTGAATTTTATACTGTTTTGCCATTTTATGTGATAATAGTTGACGACAACGAATTTAATGAAATGGAAGTAAACTACAGCAATTCTTCTGAATAGCGTCGATTCAATGTGGCAAAATGCTTTTGTTTTTCTTTACTTTTTTTTAAAATTCAATACAACAAAAGTTCATGATTTATGAGGGTAGGAAATCAGACTGGATCTGATCAGAATACGAACATACGAGCTTTTTAAGTTGTTCGAATGCACAAAACATGCGCAGAATAACACTTCAAAATGCAAGGGCAAGAACTAAAAGCTCACAACCGAATGCAAACCACGAGAAAAGAAAGAAATTCTCGAGTACAAAAAAGTTTGCTCACGATTTAATTGCTGTTAAACTGAGAAAATTATACGGTCTGTTCATCCAACGAAGTAGAAACATGAAATTATGTCTCTACCTCGTAGGATAAACAGACCGTATTATTTTCTCGTGAAAATACTCGAAAAAAAATCTGCACCATAATAATAGTTATTCATGCAACCAACACTGATAATCTAGTTTTAACGAATGTGAACCGGTGCTTCTTGCTTTCAGTTGGGTTTCCCCTTGACCCTGATCAGTGAGACCCAAATATGATATTTTCACAGCAAATATACATTGTATATTATATAAAATATTATATATTATATGTATATTAAATATACATACATTTACAAATGTTAAACACAAGTGAGTTAAGTATTACTCGTGTGGGTAAACATAAGCAAAATATTAGGAGCTAGACATAAAAATTCTGGGTAATCTGGGTATCCACCGCTAGCCTCCATTTACGCCAGCCTCACATTTATGGGTCCGGACGTCACGTCTGAAAACATATGTAGGAGTCCAACAGAACAATACGGTATTCTAAAATAAATGAAATTAAAGGGTAAATGCAGAAACTTGCAACGCTTTCTGTTTAGCTGTAGAGTAAATAGTTCTTGCGCCATTGCGTGCGGCGCTCGATCATCTTCTCGAAGTTCTTGGGGCGCTCCGCTTCGCATGATCCAAGTGACGCATAAAACCTGAAAAAATATAGCATTTAAATGTTAATCGAAATTGAGAGAGCAACTGACGGTTTAAGGCCGCGTTCAGAGTTTTCACGGCGCGACGCGATGTCACATGTCAGCGCGACGCGAAAATCGTGTCGCGCGGAAATCAAAGTGTGAACGGCGCGCAAACGCTAGGCGACTAGGCGCAATTGCGTAATTTCCGCAATTCTCCGTACCCAAGCAAAACTAATCAATATTTGATCTTATTCTGTCTATTTAAATGTAATGTACCTTTTTTTACTCTTTTATCTGTATTATTAGGGCACATTTTTGTTTTCGTTGCGACAACTTGCTTCTTTAATGACGAAACAATTGAAAAGACATCAGGAGCAAATGATGCTTAGAATTTTTTGGAGTTGATAGTACAGAATAAATGGGGAGGTTTCGGTGAAATGAGACCGAATTATGCTTGTGTCGTTTGTAAACCGTAAAAAAAACTCTATAGCTCGTCAACTCTTCGAAACCATCACCCTCATCACACTGTCCTTGAATATGCAGGCAAAATTGTTTGCTGTATCATCTGAGAACAATACAATAATCCATAACAATTTCAATCAACCTAGTATTTGAAAAGGCTTGAGAAAATTAAAAACGCTCCTTGAGTCCCCGATGATGGAAGTAAAATGATGACAATCGCCCTGCGACCATCGCGTCGCGTTGCATTGCAACGCGACGCGATGGTCGGGGAGCAATTATAGTTTGCGCGTCAAATTCGATGTATCGCGCCTCTTCACTGTGAACACCTAGCGACGACGCGAAGCGACGTCGCTTTATCGATACGTAGGCTAATCATAACGTCGCGTCGCGTCGCGAATGAACTCTAGACGCCGCCTAAGGCTAAGAAGCGGAGGTGCACTAGAATTTCGGAGCGTTCACCCACCTCGATTCCGATTTGTACACAACCGTAGCCATTTTTACCTTGTCGTGTCCGTAACTCATAGTGTCTTCCACTAACATGAGTCTGACAAGGGAACCACAATAAGTCATAGTGACCATTCCAAATGAAATGTGCTTTTCTAGGACCATTTTCGGACGGAAATTCCGAATAAGCCCATCGCAGCTGCCTAGACCCACCCTGAAAAAAGTTATAGGCATTTTTTCTCTGATTTTCGTACATATTGTACCCTCCAAAAAGCGCATTTTTTACGAACATCCGGAAACGGACCTCATAATCGTGTTCAGCGCCCAAAACTACCCCACTAAGCAAAATTTGGTTGAAGGAACATTTTCCAAACTTTGCGAAGACTAATAGCGTTTCGGACTTGTACGGATTTTCGGTAGGGCGTTTATTTATACCAATTAGAGGGCTCTCGAAGCGTTTTAGAAAAATATTCCAGATCTGACTGAAAATTCGTTTTGGAGGGTTATTTGAGGTGCTGATCACGAATCTGAGGTTCATTTATCGTTTTCCAGAGTATTCGACTGTATTCGTTCACAGATTCCCATCGGGGGTGAGTTTTATGGCAAAGCGCGACCTTTGACGATTTCCGGAGTGCTACTATGGATCATGCTCAAATCATTTCTCTGGAGGTTGTTTGGAGTGCTGAACACGAATCTGATGTCAGTTTATCGATTTTTGACAGCTTACGGTAGATTACGGTGGGTATACGGTAGTTCGGTCAAAGTCTCAGATTTGTCTCAAAGTTTCTATGTGGGGGGTACTTGGGGTGCTGAATAAGAATTTGTTGTCCGTTTGTCAATTATCGGAATATTGAGGTAGGTTTTGCCTCATAACTGGCATGTTACCTACCGTAACCTACAGTGAACCTTAAAAATTGGGCAAACAAACCCCAGGTTCGTGTTCAGCACCCCAAATCACCCCTACATACATGTTTTTAGCAAAATTCGGAGAAGAATTTTAAAACACCCTAAAAATTCCTCGGGGGTGGTACCCTTACCTTGCCACGAAGCTTTAAAAAACGCTCATAGCTTTTTTCCGAGTGGGTCTAGGCATCTGCGATGGGCATATTCGGACTTTTCGTCCGAAAATGGTTCTAGAAAAGTACATTTCATTTGGAATGGTCACTAAGACTTATTGTGGTTTCCTTGTGAGTGACAGAATCAGGTGGAAGTTAGGAAATCATTCCGGGTAGGATTAAAGGCACAGTCCGACCTCAGGGGTAAAATTTTATATTATACTCCGCCAACGGTAAATAGCGACCCTGCCAAGCGCGCGATCTCAATTCGCTCAAATAAGTGAGAAACTACAGGGAAAAGTCGGCCCCGCCCACAATACCCCAAAAGCCTAACCGCGCACACCGCCCCGCAAAGGGAAGCAAGAGCTCTGCTCTTGTACATTTTGCCTTTCAGCATCACCACACAAACAAATTTTTCCGTTCGCAAGGATTTTGGTTCCCTTTTCGTTGAGAACTGCTCGATTATGCTATTAGGGTATTGGGGGCGGGGCCAACTTTTTCTCGATAGTTTCTCACTTGTTTGATCGAATTGAGATCTCGCACTTAATTGAGATCTCGGCAGGGTTGTTACAAACGGTGGGTGGACTATAATATCGAATTTTACCTCTGAGGTAGGACTGTGCCTTTAAGGAGAATCACAAAGAGTATAATACCCATCAAAAGACTGCAAACCAATCATTAATGTTGCGAAAATCTCAAGAAAAAGCTCCAAATTAGAGTCTTCAAAGGTGTAGATGTCATGAACAATTATGGTTTCTAGCCTATTTCTAAGCAGAAAAAGGTCCGACATGGTCCGGAAAGGATGTTTCGAACTTTTGGAGACTCAATTTCAAGTTTATGAGAAATTCGAAACTTTAATGAATATATTGCAGTCTCTGTATGTGTTTTGTGCGAAAATAAGGCTCAGGGAAAGCACAATTGTTAGTGAGATTGTTCGAAGTGACCGTGAGCAAGGTAAAGAAAGTTGAATAAATCTTGTCTGCAAAAGATGAAAGCATTAATGACATTTTTGGAGGACGACGCTGCAGCTGTTTTGAGAGGTCCTACGAGGAAAACATCGCCGCCCCCTCGGCTGAGCCCCTTTGGCTGCGTCTAGAGTTCATTTGCGGCGCGACGCAACGTTATGATTAGCCTACGTATCGATCAAGCGACGTCGCGTCGCGTCGTCGCTAGGTGTTCACAGTGAAGAGGCGCGATACATCGAATTTGACGCGCAAATTATAATCACTCCGCGACCATCGCGTCGCGTTGCAATGCAACGCGACGCGATGGTCGCAAAGCGATTGTCTTCATTTTTCTTCCATCATCGAGGACTCAAGGGGCGTTTTTGATTTTCTCAAGCCTTTTCAAAGACTAGGTTGATTGAAATTGTCATAAGTTATTGTATTGTTCTCAGATAATACTGGAAACATTTTTGCCTGCATATTTAAGGACAGTGTGATGAGGGTGATGGTTTCAAAGAGTTGACGAGCTATAAAGTTTTTTTTACGGTTTACAAACGACACGAGCATATTCGGTCTCATCTCACCGAAACATCCCTATTCTGTACTATCAACTCCAGAAAAATTCTAAGCATCATTTGCTCCCGATGTCTTCTTGATTGTTTCGTCATTAAAAAAGCAAGTTGTCGCAACGAAAACAAAAATGTGCCATAATAATACAGATAAAAGATAAAAAAGGTACATTACCCTTGATTAGACAATAAGATCAAACATTGATTTTTGCTTAGTTTTGCTTGGATTCTGAAAATTGCGGAAATTTCGCAGTTGCGCGAAGTCGCCTAACGTTCGCGCGCCGTTCACACCTTGATTTCCGCGCGATGTGATTTTCGCGTCGCGCTGACATGTGCCATCGCGTCGCGCCGCGAAAATTCTGAACGCCGCCTTTGGCACTCGGTTCGCTCAGAGCGCGACTCCGCCCCCAAATTTGTCTCCTCGGATCAGCCCCGTCGTACGAAATCACCTCGGCTGGTACCCCCCAAATGCCGGAGGGATCGGTCGGTGGAGAGTGATTCCTCCCCCCCCCCCTTCCCAGCGGGTTTCTCGTCTCTGCGCCCCCCCCCCTCTCCGCAAACAAGCGAACCACAAGATTTTTTCTCATTCATTCAACTCGGGCTGTGAGTATTTCTAGTGAAAGGGTTCAAAACAAAAACCATATGGACAGAATCCATGGGAAACGTGTTTTCTCATACTTGACAGCTTAGTCCGGAAAAGATTTTTAGCAACTTTGACGCCGAAAATACACATTGATCTGTTTTTTCTTGGCCGATGTCAGGTGGCAAGTTGTTCTCCACAAAACGTTGCCCCCAGAAAATGATGCGCAGTCCCTCCCAGGAGGGTTTACCAAAATTTTTTCTCAGTGTAATAGTAGCGTTTTAGGGGTCCAAATCCCATTCATCGATTTCAGACATCCCAAGGGCTCGTTCTCGGCTCAATGAAGAGCTAGGGGCCTTAAAGGCACAGTCCAAGCTTAGGGACGAAATCTGAGATTTCACATAATCGTGGGGTGGACCCACCCTACATATCACCTGCCAAGTGCGAGCCCTCGATTCCTCCGAATAAGCGAGATATAGGAGGAAGCCACCCTGGGGCGCCCACATCGGGAAACGACTTTGGCACGCCCCTTTTACGATCTTTCAGGCTCAACACTGGCGAGATGAGCTATGGTTTCCTATCATCAGCCCCATTCTTCCCTTCATTCTCAGCCTCGCTCTTCATTCACGTCGGCTCGCCTACATCGGTTGCAAGTGACGGAAGTTACAAGCCCCGGACAACTCGTCCACCATACTTTCGCAGCTCAAACTTTGAGGGGCCATAACTCCGTTCCCAGGGGTCTTGTACGAATCTAGAGATATTATTAGACTCAGCGTCGGACCGCTTTTGAAGGCATCGTTCACGATGGATTTCGTTTAAGAGTTTTCCATATATAATGAGAGCTTTAGTACCCAATATTTATTTTATTTAATTTTATTTGTTATACGCCGATGCCGACGTGCTCATAAGCCACAAAGTAGCGAGTTAGAGCGATGAAAATGTAAACAAAAACAAATCAAGTCTTAGCGCAACGATTCAACTGCCGACCACAAGGCCATGGTTCAAATTAGAGAATAAGCGAAAAGGCGTCACTAGACAAAGTCAGGAGCCATTAAAGGTTGTGGGGGCAGTAAGGAAAAAACCGAAGTAGTGATAGAGGCTTGAAACCGTTCAGTGTTTCTTGGTACGGGAAATAAACCCATAGTTATCCGTTTCATATCCAAGCTGCAATGAAAGCGACCCTACCCACGCGGCTTCCTAGGATGCATACTGTCCTCCGACAGCTGTTAGGTATCTGGGTGATGTATATCAAGATAATTTCAAGTGTCAGGGGTTGGTAAGGTATGGGGGTTGGTACGGGAGATACAATATAACAGCGACGCGGGAAAAACCGCGGAGAAATAACCGAAAACCCCTTTTTCAGACCGAAAATATCTCAATCGAAGGAAGAGTCGATCGTTAGAGATCGCTGCTGTGACCAACGATCTCACGATTAAATGAACTTTACCTTTCTTTCAAGAGATTTGTTGACTCTGGCATTCGCTCGCGTGTTGCCCCGGAGGGCGTGGCCAATTTCGCGTCCTTTTTCGTCGGCGCTAGACGTTCCACATAATCGCGCCGGCGAGAGTCGAGCGCCCACAAAAAAGATTGTGGGCAATGCCCACAAAATCTTTGTGAGCATTGTATGGATTGTCTCGCCCCAGCTAGCGCCGGCACGGAGGAGGCCTGGGCGGTGGCGTGTGCGGTCGCGTCGCGTGCGCCCGCGTGTTGTCTTTCTCTCCTGATCATCACCTCAACCTTCCTCCATTTTCCACTTTCTTCTATAAGCTCATGTCTAGTGAGGCTCTTAAGGGAGCTACTTTTAGTTAGCTTGACTATTCTGGAAGAAATATAACTCTCTAGAACCGTTTTTGGTGTAAAACCGATTATGGTCTTCGCATCTGCCTAAAACCACACCGAAAAGAGTTATAGACGTTTTTCGTCAGATTTCTGTACCTGTTGTACCTTCCAAAACGTGCACTAGTCGTTAGAGAATTTGGAAACTGACCTCATAATTGTGTTCAGCGCCCAAAACAACCCCTCTGGCCCAAGTTTGGGTGAAGGCACATTACCCAAACTTTGTACAGACTGATAGCTTTATGGATTTGTACGAATTTTCGGTTGGGAGTTTATTCATATCAATTAGTGGGCCCCGAAAGCGTTTTTAAAAATGTTCCAAATTTAACTTAATACCCTCCCAGTTGTGTTATTTGGGGCGCTGATCACGAATTTGGGGGTTTATGTGTCAATTTTCTGAAATTTTCGACTTGATTCTTTCGAAGCTTTTTTTAGGGAAATTTTTATGGCAAATCGCGACTTTTGACGATTTCCGAAGTGGTACGCTAGATACAAGTTTATAATTTGCCTCCGGCACAAAATTCTCACGGAAGTGTAATGGTTTTTCTTTCAAGAGTTCTCCATGTTTACTGCCTGATACCGTGACATATTGATATTGCCCCCGATTGCCACTTTTGAGCAGAATCCGATTTTTTGTTCTCAAAAACACCCTAAAATTTCATGGGGGTGGGAATTATACTTCGACCGAATCGAATGATTCCTAAATTAAATATTCGATTAAAGAAGGCGACTTCGAATCATTCGAAAAGTCGAAAATTAAAAAGGCCATTTCCGAAATATTAGGAAAATCGAATACTCGAAAAGTGAACATTTCCGAATTATTCGCAACACCGAACATTTGAAGAAAAAAACGATTCCCGATTTCTTCTAGAGTATGTCAACGAATATTTGGAAAACGAATATTCGGTCGAATAAACGAATAATCGAATATTCGGTCGATTAAACGAATAATCGAATATTCGAATAATTCGAGTATTCGAAAAAGTCAATTTTTTGAATAATTCGCTTATTCGAATATTCTAAAGAGTCAATTATCCGAATTATTCGGTTATTCGAGTATTCGAAAAATTTTATTCGTTTGATATCCTCTAATTTATTCGTGATTTTCTTCTAGTCTGATGAGGAGGGTTAACTGCAGCTGACCGTGAGCTTTTCAGTTGACGATTTTCAGGAGATGCGCCGGGCATTTCTTAAACTATGCACATTCATGGCACTGTATGAGCCACTAGATACGCATTGAAAAAAAAATCAAAAAAATGGTCTGTTCTGCCTTTTTTTTTGGAGAAAATTTAGTGATTTAGAATTTTTTCTCAAGTTTTTTTGAGCCTTTTCCAGCTCGCGGTAAGTCCGCGCAAAACAGCAACTTAACGTGAGCTGACAGAAAGAATGGAAATAGTGTGTGAATGAAGAAAAAGATGGATAGCTTCCGAAAAAGTCCTCCGGAGGATTTTTTCGGAAGCTATACATCTTTTTCTTCATTCACACACTATTTCCATTTTCTCTGTCCGCTCCCGTTTGGTTGCAGTTTTGCGCGGACTTAACGCGTGATCACATACGATAACGCGTTTTCCTTACGCTTACGCTTGCGTAAGAGTATGCAAGTCGTTGTGAATGGGTGCAGGACGTTTATGATTTGGTGCAGTACCACAGTGTGAGTGTGCAGGATGTGTGCAGGACCTCACTGGGGGTGTGCAGGACTTCACTGAGAGTGTGCAGGATCCCATTGGGAGTGCGCAGGATGTGCAGGTCCTGCACACATCCTGCACACTCTCACTGGGGTCCTGCACACCCCCAGTGGGGTCCTGCACACATCCTGTACACACCCAGTTGAGTCCTGCACACCTCCAGTGGGGTCGTGCACACATCCTGCACACTCCCAATGGGGTCCTGCACACGCCCAATCGGGCCCTGCACACTTTCTATGATGTCCTGCACTCGCCCACTTGGGTTCTGCACACCTTCTATGATGTCCTGCGCACGCCCAATCGGGTCCTGCACACTTTCTACAGCGTCCTGATCACTTTTTCACCAAGTAGAAAGATTGGCAAGCTCGCATAAACCTGGCCGTTAACTTGCGTGAAGTTGGTGGTTACCTCGCGGTTCAAAGGTGATGGTTAACTCGCGTTGAAATTGCATTTACTACCACCTCTGGAATTTAGTTCAAGTGTTTATTGTTGTTATTGACAGATCTCAACAAAGGAATCCCCTCATCCGTCTATACCTTAAAGGCAGTGGTCGCGATAAAATATGCTTCTCTTCCTCCGTCTTCTTTTCCTCTCTAGACCCTTTTCTGGGTTTAGAGAAGTAGGACCAATGAGAAAGAGTTGCGAAAAAAACGCTGTTTTGGGCCATATTTGAAGCCTAAACTTTCTTCTCTTTTGATGGTGGACGAGCCCTCTCTACATCATCGGCAGCGATGATCTCTGATATCAAGAACATCAGCTGGCTTCAAATTGGATTTCAATCAATGAACATCATCCTTCGGACTCATCTGGTCAAAAACATTGCCTGAGGTGCTTGCTTTCATTGGTAAACTCTTTTCATTACGTAAATTTGCATTTATCTCTACCTCTGAATGTCGATGATTTTTGACTGCTCGGCATGAGGCGACGATTTTTTTTTGCAGCGGTGTGCACGTGTGCACGAATTAGCATCTTTGTGCCCTAGAAACTCTGATTCTAGCCCGTTTTTCACCGCGCTACCTTCATAGTTTTTCAGCTGTTTTCAATCTAGGCTGATTTTTATAATTTTGTAAATAACGCTTTTCATCGCGACCACTGGCTTTAAGTCACACTCACAAGCGGCGAGGTAGAAGAGTAAGAATAGGAAGAAGACGAGGAAGACGAGGAAGAGGAAGAGGAAGAGGAAGATGAAGAGGAAGAGGAAGAGGAAGAGGAAGAGGAAGAGGAAGAGGAAGAGGAAGAGGAAGAGGAAGAGGAAGAGGAAGAGGAAGAGGAAGAGGAAGAGGAAGAGGAAAGAGGAAGAGGAAGAGGAAGAGGAAGAGGAAGAGGAAGAGGAAGAGGAAGAGGAAGAGGTAGAGGAAGAGGAAGAGGAAGAGGGAGAGGGAGAAGAAGAAGAAGAAGAAGAAGAAAGAAGAAGAAGAAAGAAAGAAGAAAGAAAGAAGAAGAAGAAGAAGAAGAAGAAGAAGAAGAAGAAAGAAGATGAGGAAGAAGAGGAGGAAGAGGAGGAAGAGGAAGAAGAGGAAGAAGAGGAGGAAGAGGACGAAGATGGGGAAGAGGAAGAAGAGGAGAAAAGAGGAAGAAGAAGAGGAGGAAGAGGGGGAAGAGGAAGAAGAAGAAGAAGGGTTTGAGAAGTACAAGGTGTCTGGAGGGTAGACGGAATCCCTGAATAAACAACGCAGTGGGGTCCGAACGACCTAATGATGATTCCGAGCAACAAGTGGTTTTGGGGGGCAACAAGTGGTTTTACGGGGCAACAAGTGAACCTGCGGGGCAACAAGTGATTTTAGGGTCAGCAGCTGCTCTTTCGGGGCAACAAGTGATTTCGCGGGGCGACTAGTGATTTAGTGGGGGTACAAGTGGTTTTGTGGGCACAAATGCTCACAATCGCCTCCCTTTTTCCATTTCGCGCCCCAGAAAATTGACTTGTTGTCCAGGTGTCACTGTGCAACAAGTGAGTTTGTGTAGGGCTACATGCGAGCGAATGCCAGAGGAGAAGGAGAGGACAACCGATGTGTGTAGAAAATTCATTCTTTACGTAATCGTATGACATATTCCATCAATTTTTCCCTCAGCTGTACTGTATCAATGATTGATAATTTACTTGTATGATGGCTGACAGCAAATTGTGCCAGATAACTGACAGAGGGCCGGCCTCTATTGACGGAATTTGAGACATTCGACCTCATTTATCTTCACAATAATGTGTCTGTAACCGAACAAACTCTCCCTACGCAGAAAAACAGAAAAACGATTCTGAGGTTGGACTGTGCCTTTAAACTCGGGCAGTGAGTAGTACTGGTGGAATGCTTCAAAATAAACCCCGTACGGGCAGGATCTACGAGAAAAAGTTTTTTCTCTCGTTTTTACTACTACAAGTCTGTTTATTGTTTATAGTTTATTGTGACGTGGCCGAGGGCACACGTAAAAAACATAGCTACATCTAAAAAAACCTCAAACTCTGAAAACAAAACCTGATTAGAAGACAACTTTCATAGCACAAGAACGATCGTCACTGATCGAGAAACGCGGCTCGCCAGCCGTCTGACCTGAGCTAAAGGAAGTGAAAGAGCGTTGTTTCTTTTAATAATGGTGTTGAAGGTGGGAACCGTTCTTTTGGAGAAAAACCTGGCTCTAATTTGTGTTCTGGCTGTCATAGTACTGAGCTCACATCCAGCCCTAGTTCTGGAGTATGTGAGATCGAAAGATTCACTTGAACCTATGGGTGTTTTACCGGTAAGAATTTTGAAGGCAATGACCAGCTCTGCGTTTTGGTTGCAGTGGGCGGGGAGGGGCGGAATCGGTTGCGCTCCGGGCCTGCTATTGTCTGAGTACTCAACTGAAATCTCATGCTTTCTGCTTTGATTACGATAAACGTAGATTGATGACGATTTCCTTCCACCGTTCTATTAACAAATCTTTGAGACAAACCTAATCGAATCTTTGAATGACTGGACTGAAACATTGGACAACAAGCTGCTTCTTGTTTGTCACAACCGAGCGTCCTGAAACGAACCCATGCTGATTCCGTGATAATATATTGTTAGCCTTGTGGTGGTCTAGTAGATGTTTTTTGAGAATTTTCTCGAAAAGTCTTCAAAACAATGAAGTTATACTTACATGGCGATAGCATTTTCATTTTGAAAACGTTCCCTAAGTGCAAATATCCATGCACTTTCCACGTAATTTTTTCGCCTCACTGCTCGAAAAAAGTGAGTGTGACATAAGGTGTGACATGTGCGATTAAGATGAAACCGTTTCCTATCCTGCTGTCTGGCTACTTGCAAAATCTCATTCTCAAAGTGTGGTGTGGAGATGCTTCGCTCTCCCAGGATGAGATCCGACAAACGTACCGGAGGTGGTCAAGGTCGGAGAAAGTCCTTTTCTTACCTATACAGAAATGACTTTCGAAACTACTGCAGCATTTCGGGACCCACTTCTTTAGTACCAAAAAAACTTCTCAGGTAATCAGAACCCAGAGAAAGAGAAGGTCAAAGAAAATATCGTTTTCCCAACTATACAGACTTCACATTTGGAACATTTGCAACATTTTGGGATCTACTCTTTCGGTACCAATAACTTTTTTCTCGTGTTTTTTCTTCGGACCTTAAGGTTCTTCAACAGGCATTCAAAACCCACCTATGCCCTATTGTTGAACACGGTACCACAGCTTTCTCACCCTATAAAAAAGAAAGACATTGATTCGTTGAAAAGTGTACAGAACAATTTCACCCGCAAACTAGTACTTAGAACGACTAGCCTCAGCTACCTTAAAGGCAGTGTCCACGATAAAAACTATGTCTGATTTTTTGGTGGAGATCGGCAGCTGCGGGGCCTAGCGCAACCCTAACGTTGAAAAAACTAAAAAAAAACGAAAAATGAGCTCGGAACGATTCCCTACGGCCCCAAAGTTGGACACCCGTCAGCTCTTCACACCCCAGATGCACTTTCCACGCCCACCGACGTGGACAAATCAATGCTCGAGATTGTGAGATGAGCGATGGTTTCCGATCAAGATCCCCGTTCTTCCCTTCATTCTGAACTTCTCTCTTCTCTAAGGTAAACTCGCATACATCGACTGCAAAAGACGGAAGTTACAAGCCTCGGACAACTCGTCCACCATGCTTCCCTGGCTCAATCTTTGAGAGACCATAACTCCGTTCCTAGAAGGTTTTGTACGATTCCAAAAACATCGTTGGAATCGGCATGGGACCGTCTTCAAGAGGCAAAAAGCAGCAAAACGAATCTTATCGTGAACACTGCCTTCAATATCCCTAGCGCTAATGACAGAAGAGTTCAGCTAGGTCTCCCGACTTTGTTCTCTAGAAGAGCTAAGTTTGGAGCAGTTGATATTCGAACTTGCTGTGCTTTCCGGATGTTATTGCAACGTGCAGTGCTTTCAGGTTGCTCTGCGGGCCACATGCGTTGACTGACGCGCGCATTTCGAAATTAGATGACTATTTGGAACAAGTATGAACATCTGAGCCTCTAGCGATTATTGATTCAGAGGGCCTTGTAAATACTCTCCTCTGCGTTTGGGTTCAATAGTCCATCCGAAAATTCTTTCGATTGTTCATATTTGTCTAATATTTGAACAGTATTCAAAAGATAAAACATTTACTACATGACATTTCAAACGCATATTGGAGATATTCATGGAGGAAAATTTTCAAACTTAAATTATTAAAAAAATGAGAAAAACGAGTCACTCGTACATATGAACCCAATCAACCCTTCCCAAAAATAAAACAAATCAAAATCAGAAAAAAAGTAATTGTTACTTTTTTAAACTTTTTTCCGGTGGAATCATATGATTCAATTACGCATTCTGAGTTTTCTAAAATACGGTTTTCAACCAACCCTCTCAGACGCTCGAATTTATTCATCGATTTCCAATGCTTAGCGTGTTGATTCCAGGATAAAGTCACATATAAAGTCCATGGATATGATAATTTTCCCGTGATGGTTTCCTTCATTTTTTTGTGGTATTCTTGCATGCATCTAATACAAATAGTTTAGGTGCACTGGTATTGTTTATGGTGGGGGAAATCTTCCCTCTTTTTTAACGTTTATGGTGTTTTTTCTTTCAAAACTGAGTAAAACGATAAATTTTGCAGAACACAGCCGAATTTCGCTCTGCACCTCTGCACTTTTAATTTTTATCGCGATTTCGGAGCAAAAAGTACTGGGAACGTTGAAAAATTGAAAGCTTTCCCCACAGCCTACTCAAAATCAATACACCCAAGTTATTTACTCTGGATATGTATATGCAAAAATAACACGAAAAATTGAAAGAAACACAGAAGCATTAGAAAGTAAAAAGTTATCAGCAGTATATTATCGATTCTTGGAACCGAGCCAGCCATGGCTACAGTAGAAGTCTATATCCTCTGTCTCCGAGTGCGATTTATTTCCGTTCATCGCGTGCGTCTGCGCGCGTACGCTGCGTCTCCTTCTACCCACACTTTCTCGCTTCTCTACCCTCGCTCCGCACAAGCGCGCGAGGGGACAGAGTAAATCATGCTCGGAACCAAAGGATATGCAACCGCACCGCGGTCCTCTCTCCGTTGCCGTAGACTGTATTTGCGCCGAATCTGGACAAGATTCAAAAGTTACAATATTCACACTCTGATCCTTTTGTAAAAATTCCTGGTGGAAAGTTTTCGGAGTTATTTAATTGTTCCAAAGAAATTGAAAACTCGGATTCAGCCATTAGGGGAATTCCTGAACACTTCATTCGATTCTGATCATTCATTCTGAAAAATTAGGTCCCAGCTAGGAAGAAATCATTGATTCGAAAAATTCTTTGGGGGCTTACTGGATTCATTTACACATTCTAAGTAATCTAGAATTACGATATTCGGGTCGCTCATTCATTCGCCTCGAATTTTATTCGAGTATTTTAATAGTGAAATTACTCACTCGTTTGCTCGAATTGTTTTTGTAAGGAGTTGGTGTTTAGGAATGCGAGGTTGCCATGAATACCTAATAATTTTCCGGGAAGTATACTAAATAGTTGTGGGAATCAGGTAAAATCAGAAGATAAATGGATTAAATGGTGAAGGGCAATGTGACAGAATCAAAATCCAAAATAGAGAAAAGTGTTTTAAGCTTAGGTATCGCATAATCAGGACTAGCTTAGAAAAAGCACATTTAAGGGTCAAATCGATCAAGGAGATTCAGTAGGGTGGGGTGATCAGGTGAATGTGTGGAAATCGCCTGATTCTTGCTTGAAAAAATGTCGACTAGCTAGAATGGGGGCGAAAATCGATTAGCGAAGCGTCTTAAATGCGTCGAACTATCGATTTATGCAACAGTGTTGCATAAATAGGTTCATAGAAAGCGGCCGGCACGCAACCGGACGACGTACTATCACGTCATCAGCCGACAGTTGCGCTCAGGGCGCTGCATGAATCAATTTCGCCCGTCGCATTTGCCAAGGCGACTAGCGTCGTTAGTATACTCTGTTAATCTCGAATCGCACAAAACACGGTCCGCCAGTAGTCCTCTAATTGGCACGCTAGTACCGTAGTGTGCGTCCACGACGCGTTCTCGGCAGACCCGGGTGTGCACCCGGTGTGCAGAGTAATCGATTCGTCAATGCCGTCACTCGGCGACCCACCCTGCCACCCGGGT
The DNA here is from genome assembly GCA_029168955.1 of Aplectana chamaeleonis. Classification (NCBI taxonomy): domain Eukaryota; kingdom Metazoa; phylum Nematoda; class Chromadorea; order Rhabditida; family Cosmocercidae; genus Aplectana; species Aplectana chamaeleonis. The sequence continues at coordinate 179,223 of JAPDOI010000820.1, read as the reverse complement.
CTGCCGAGAACGCGTCGTGGACGTACACTACGGTACTAGCGGGCCAATTAGAGGACTATTTGCAGACCGTGTTTTGTGCAATTCAAGATAAACAGAGTATATCTCTTTTGGCTCAATAGTAAATCTGCACAGTATCCCACCCCGAGGTGAAGGTTCCCAGAACCAGGTGTATGTAGGAGTAATCTAGGTGGTGAACACGAATCTGGAATCGGTTTGTCGAACTTCTGAGGTATACTGTAAGTTATGGTAGGTACCATGTCATTTAGGGGGCAAAACCTACCTAAGTATTTCGAAAATTGATAATCGGACGTAAAATTCGTATTGTCCACCCCTATTAACCCCTCATACAAATTTTGAGTAAAATCTGAGGCTCCGACCATACTACCGTATACCCACCATAATCTACCTCAATCTGCCAAAAATCGATGAACGGACATATTTGTGTTTAGCACTCCTCCCTAACTCAAAGAGAAACATTTTGTTCCATTTCTACCGTAGCAATCCCGAAATCGTCGAATATCGCGATTTGCCACCAAATTTTCGCCCGATGGGAAGCGTTGAACGAATCAAGTTGAAAACTTTTGAAAATCGGCAAGTAAACCCCAGATTCGCGATCAGCGTCGGACTAAGAAGAAACTTTGCGACGCGGACTCTTTTGTCAGGACGCTTCGAAAGAGGCTTTCCCAGTTGTACAGCCCAGTTAGAAGTTCGCCTACGACTCACAAGGGAAGTATAAGAAGCGAAGGTCTGAAAGGTAGAAATCTAATGTCATGTGGGAATGTTCACGCATTACATGGTAAAATAGTGTAGGCGACCCGCCACGAAAGATAGATCTGAAGGAGTTATAAGCTCCGAAAGTTTGCCAGCCATCGACCTCCTCCTAGTCTATGAATTGTTAAGCAGTCAAGCCACAGCATCGACGGCTCAAAGGGAGGAAGGGGCAGTGGTCGGCATGTGACCAGGGTTCGAACCTCCCCCAAATCTGCTTTTTTGCAAATTCACGGAACTTTCATATTTTGATCAAAAATTATATCTTGAATGTCATCTTATCCTTTTGCTGCGCGATATAGCCATATCGACACTGAGATAGACTCGGGTACAAAGGATTTAAGGTTTTGTTCTCCATCAAAGATTTCCATTGGCTTAGAGAACTTATATGATTTGAAAAAATTAACATCACATATTTTTAACAACCATATCACTTTATGGGACGCAAAATACATATCCATTTCTTTCACCAATGGTAAATAGGCACATAATGCATCAAACATACGCAAATTCCGCAATAGGGACAGCGAATGAGCGCGATAGGCCCCCGGCAACCTATCTCTTCACAGGGGCCGAGCGCTACTGGGAATTTGAGATCAGTTGAAGTTTCGGAAGGACCCGGACGGATAAGAACGTAGCCGGCCTTAAAGGCACTGTTCGCGATAAAAATCGCTTTTCTGTTTTCCAGCCTATCTTGAAACCGGTCCCATTCTGATTCCAATGATGCTTCTAGAATCGTACAAGACCTTCTGGGAATGGAGTTATGTTCCCCCGAAAATTGAGCTAGGGAAAATGGTGGACGAGTTGTCCGAGGCTTGTAACTTCCGTCTTTTGCAGCTAATGTATGCAAGCTGACCTGAGTAAAGAGAGAAGATGGGAATGAAGGTAAGAACGGGGCTTTTAATCGGAAACCATCACTCAACTCACGATTTCGAGTGTTCCTTTGTTCACGTCGAGGGGCTGAAAGGGGCGGGACTCGCCCACAGCGGCGAGGTTTGCCCTTTTTCTCTAAGCCGTTTAGCGGCTCCTGGGTAGCTTTTCTTCCCGTTTTTTCAACACTGTTCTGCTTCTGAGAGCCACGAGAAGCGTTTGTCATGGAAAATTCGAGGATGAAGTTTATCGCGAACAGTGCCTCTAAGGGCATCGTCCACGCCGAAAACCATACATTATTTTAAACTACCTAAAAATTCAAATTTTCGAAGATCAATAGTAGAGTGAAATCGCTTGAGCAGTGCTTTCGAATAGCTGAAAAACTCGATGTCTGCCAGCTGAACCAAGCTTGCTACGCCAGGCGGTTTTGTCAAAATCTGCAAGTTTTTTCCCGCCGGCACAAGAGCCTGTATCGCGCTTTGATTGGAAAAATCACTCCTTGAGTCGAAAAAGAGAACACAATTCTCCGGCATTTGCTAGATGAAAACATTCTCGAAAAATGCAAGTGTTGTTAACGTCGTCATGATATGAGATGTTCCGCTGACAACGGAAAGTTTTGTCTTGAATACACCCTTCATTGGGGAGCGACCACCCGGCTCTGGTTAATGGACGAAGAGCATTTCTCCGACCTTGCCTGATGGGAAAATGAGGGGAAGTTCACGGGTGATCGCAGAAGCCGACTGCACCAAGCGCACCTTTTCCTCCAAAACAATGGGAAATCTTTGATGGAGAACAAAACCTTAATTCCTTTGTACCCGAGCCTATTTCACTGTCGATATGGCCATATCGCGCAGCAAAAGGATAAGATGACATTTGTGATATAATTTTTGATCAAAATATGAAAGTTCTGTGAATTTGCAAAAAATAGTTGTGGGAGAAATTCGAACCGTGGCCACATGACCACCACTGCCCATTCCTCCCATTGCGCCGTCGGTGCTGTTGACTTGACCGCTCAACAATTCATAGACTAGGAGGAGGTCGATGGTCGGCAAACTTTCAGAGCTTATAACTCCTTCAGGCCTCTCTTTCGCGGCGGGTACCCAACACTATTTCACCATGTAATGCGTGAACATTCCCGCATGACATTAGATTTCTACCGTTCAGACCTACGCTTCTTATACTTCCCTTGTCAGAGGAAACAACGTCGACTTACAACAGGTTATGTGCTCTCCGAACTGCAGAAAACTTCGTGGAGGAGAAGCGTCTGAGGAGGAAGTTCTCGCCAGCTTCAAGGCGACCGCGAACGAGAAGGCTTGGGAGGAGAAGAACCCGAGAAAAGCTTACACGTTGTTATGACAGTAAGCGGCAAGATGAATAGATGTCCTACTGTCTCGAACACTACCAATGGAGTTGCAGTTAGTGATGCGACGCTGCCAATATGGAAGGATTACTTCAGTTCACTACTGAGTCGTCCAGCGCCGTCAGTACCAGAGCTCCCGCATGTTAACGTCAGCATACACGCTCATGAACTTTGTTGAGATAGAAAAGTGAACCGAACCGTACGGCTTGCTCCTCAACGCTCACGCATTTTAAAGCTTTGAAAGCGAGCCACAAGTGATTTAACAGAGTAATAACTGAGTCCTGACCCTGTAATTGCCCGCCCCAACTGTATTTCGCCTCCTCCGACTAGGAACATATTGAATCACCCATCTCGAGGAAGGAAACTATCAACAAGAGAAATAGCACCATCAAGTGGCAGTCGACGCGAGAGATTGCCAGATCTGATTGAGAGGTCATATTTTCTCATAGTCGCCAATTCCTCCACCCGCATGAGTCAGTTGAAATAACACTGGATCTTTGCGGACCCAAAAAAACAGTTTCCCATAACTGTTCTAGACTTTTCGCAGCACAGATGTTGTTACAGGTTCCAGACCATTATCATTTCTGGAAAAAACAAGAAAGCAAATTTTATCGTGTATGCTGCCTTTAAAGGCAGTGTTCACGATAATCTTCGATTTTGAGATTAATTGCTAAATCGATTGTTTGGCCCCCGAGTAGAACTGAAATGACGAAGAAACCGAGAAAAACACACCAGAAGGGCACGAAATCCTCAAGTATCAGCCCGCCTCTTAAAGGCACAGACCAACCTTAGAACAGAAATTTTGTTTTCCTGCTTATCTTGGAGAAAATTTTACTCTGATCACAAAAGTGTCTCCAGAATCGTTGAGAAGTCACTACGAACGGAGGTATGGCTCCTCAAACATTCTGAATTTGAACGGCGAGAAGTTCGCGGACGAGTTGTCTCAAGCCTGTCTTTTCTGGTTATTCGCAGCCATAGTTTTGAAACAGGTCACAAAATAAAGCCAAAACGAAAACAAATGGAAGAACATAGGTTTGGAACAAAATCGATCGCGCTTCTCTTCCCTATTGAGACCGGAAGCTTGTCGGTGGGCGTTACCCATTTTTTCTTTCAAGGGGACGGGGTCGACTTTTTCCTAGATTTTTCTAAGTTACTCGAGTGAATTGAGATTTCGCGTTCGGCAAGGTTGCTATACACGGCGACCGGAGTATAATACCAAAAATTATTCCTGAGCTTGGACTGTGGCTTTAAGTATCAATGGAACTGTTCGCTGTGACAATGAAATCTTTTGTGGACCCGTCTTTTGCAATTCTCCATTCTGTATTGCTCCGTTCTTTCCTTCGGGTCCTAACTAATACTGTTTTGCCCAACATATTCTTCCATTTTCGATTAGTTCCATTTTTTACCGGTGACAACCACCGTGAACATGTTCATCCAACCAGACAACTAGTCCAGGCCATGGAATAATGTCACTGATATAAGACGAATTTGCGCGCTTCTCGCCGTTTCTTCGTGATTATGGTAACACTTGGTTGCCAACGCATTGTTTTGAGTGGAAAACTTGGAAACGAGAATTATCGTGAACACTGCCTTCAAGAGAGCACAATACGATGTCAGTGAGGAACCGCCAACTGAAGCTGAATTTATGAATTGTGTCCGGAAAATGAAGAATGGAGAGGCAGGTGTTATTTATCTTGATGTCGCCAAAGCGTTTGATCGATTCTCACAGAAAAAACTGACATATAAACTGCAAGCCTCTGAATTTCATCCCATTCTTACCGAATGGATGGCTCAATATCTCAATGGCAGCAAAGTGCAGATAAAAATAGGTAGTACCTACTCGAATGTGAGACCAATCAGGAACGGTGTACCACAAAGTGGGGTACTATCCCCAGTTTTTTTCTATATTTATACGGCTGACTTTCCACAGATGTTTCGCAGTTTCGCGGTACAATGCCAAATTTATGCAGACGATCTGAAAATCTACAAAGCAATATCGAGAGCAGATGACGAGTTAAGTCTCCAAAAGGCTGTGGACATGGTTAAGGGATGGTCCAGGATATGGAAACTGCCCTTAGCTCCACAGAAAACAGTTTTTATGCGACTGACTTTCGATATAACCAACGATGGACCAATACCTACGTATATGATTGCCCAGGCGCCCATTCCTGCCGTTGAGTCAGTCAGGGATCATGGGTTTCACTACACCAACAAGCTAGGTTTTTCCATCCACATTAGGATCCGCTCCAACATGGCCATCACAAGAACATATCACCTTTTCAAATGTTTATCAATCAAAAATAAGGCTTTATTACTACGAGCGTACATCCGTCCGTCCGTCCTACATCCGTCCGAATGTGGAATCGAGCACCACAGTTTTTTGCCCCACTATGAACAAAGACATCTACATCATAGAGAAAGTCCAGAATAATTTTACATGGAAACTACTTGCAAGGATCGGAGGTTTTTGGTATCCGAAAATTCCGAGAGCTTCAGTTAGGAACCAGTACCTAGGGCTTTCGTCCCTTGGATCCCGGCGCAGAGTATTCGACGTTTGCATGGTTCACAAATTAATACATGACTCGCTAGCAATTGGAATTAACAATGTTTTTAAGACAGTTCTCACGAACAAAGGAAATCGCTTCAAAATTACACTTGGTCGCCCAAAAACTAATTTGCGTGCTAGATTTTTCACTTCTCGTGCAGGAAGTGCTTATCTGAAGCTTACAAAGATCATATCAGTATCGATGACGCGAAGCCAGCCTGAACGGCATGTTAAAAACTTAATATTCGCAATTGTAACGTCAAAGTAGATCGGAACGGTTCTTATATCTTCTTTTGCAACTACTTTTTAGACCTTTTCTTAGCTTAGTTCATGGAGTATTCATGTTTATTTGTTTCCGTCTGTTCACAGTAGTATACCATTTCGACCATTGTTATTTAATGATTGCCTTTATGCGTAATAAACAGGAACATAAACAAATTTGTACGTTAACATTTCATTGGCAAAAAATGAAAAAAAAAGAAATTGAGATGAAGGCAAAATCAAACTTGGAATTCTAAAATAAAAAAGGGAAACAGAACTTTCTTTTGAGCGGAGTAGATTATGATTTTTACTGGCATACGACCCAATTCTGCGCCCCCCCCATGCGCGGTCTACCAAACTGCAACCCCCCCCCCCTCCTCCCACGCTGGGATCATCCCAGTGTACCCTCGATGCCCGGGCAGCTCGCAGGGAGGAGCTTGGCCGCCCGGTGCCTGCGTTGCGGCCCGTTTTGATAAGAGGCGAACAATAGGCCTGTGGTGTTCCGGCCCCAGCCCGGGCACCTGGTAATCGATGCGGTGACGGCCATCAGCGCATCGATTATCAGGTGCCCGGGCTGTGGCCGAAACACCACGCGGCCTATTGTTCGCCTCTTATCAAAACGAGCCGGAACGCAGGCACCCTGCGGCCAAGCTCCTCCCTGCGAGCTGCTCGGGCGTCAAGGGTATGCTTGACCCTGGTGTGAAGGCACTACAGAGCGCATTTCAGGCCTGTATCGTCCCGTTTGCCTTCACGACGTGCCTAACTGACTGAGACATGTAAGTAGGCGTAGATGTTGTGAAACCGACCAAGAATACATTTGGTAGGAGGAAAACACGGTGTGCTGTGGAAATACACATCAGGGTCAGGCAGACCGTTGTGCAGGACCTTGACGAAGCTACGCCCCACCTCCTTTTAAAGAGCGAAATTTTCAAAAATGTCTAAAACTTTTACGTCCCCCCAAGTTCCGAAAAAGATTTGTTAGTACTTGCAGTGAACATTTTGTTTAGTTTGAATTTTTTATGTAATGATCTCTGTTTTCTCTGCGCTACTGATGAGCCTCATGGAGTGTAGTATTGACTTTTTCCTTTTCAAGTTTCTGCTGTTTTCCTTCTCAAGTTTTACGTCTTATGAGATAAAACTTTGGCTACGATCTGAAATACAGGTAGTACATCGTTATGTATAAGGAATTTCTTTGCTTGTATTGGTAAAGAGCTTGAACTGTTCACTTTCACCTTTTCCTTCGTACAGTGCGTTTCATTGTTTATGATCAACCTACTTTTCAACTATATTATTCTCCAGCTTGAAGCTGGGCATTTTTCACTAGCATGAGCGTATTCAGAGTGTCGAAAAACCTATAAATACATGTCATCAGAATATTACCTTTTTGAGAACTTTTTTGATAACAATTTATAACAAATTTGTCAATTTTCGACCGTTTCATTGTTTATGAACACTTCCTACTAACAATGTTCAACATAATTCCCCGTTTTAACCTACCTATATAGGTGTGTCGAGAAGGACGAGGCATTGCTTGTCTCAATATGGCACGCGGCTGTCGACTCTCTACTGTGGAGAAAGCTCAGATCAGAGCCCTTAAGGATGCCGGCTTGGGGCCAATTCATATAGCCGCCCAAATTAGAAGAAGCCCTGGCGTCGTTTACTTTTTATTTGAAAGATAAAGAGGCCTACGAACACAATCCATCTTGGGGACGTGTGCGGAAGCTCTCCCGAAGGGACGAACGCCAGATTTGAAAGCGAGTATTCAACAACACGGCTAGTGTAAATCAATTCCGTGCAGAAATGAGAGTGCCTGTATCGAAGTCTACCGTCTGGAGGGCTATTAAACGCAACGGAAACATTGTGAGAGAGAATGCAGAAGGCTCCACACCTCACCAGTTTCCACAGAACCGCTCGTCTTCGATTCGCGCGAGATAACATGACGACCAATTGGGATAAGGTGAGGCCGTAGATAAAGTAAAGGTCAGCTCAGTTTATGTTAACGAGAAGTTGAGTTCTGGTGTTCAGGTGGTCTTCTCAGACGAAAAGAAGTTCAACTTGGATGGCCCTGATGGTGTGAGGTTCTACTGGCGTGACCTAAGGAAGGAGCCCAGGTTCTTCGGTGGGCGGAACTTTGGCGGTGGCTCTTTGATGGTGTGGGGGGCCATTTAGTTGCGAGAACACGCTCGATATTGCCTTCGTATCCTGTCGCATGGACTCAGATGAGTATAAGGGAATGTTGGAGCATCACCTTCTGTCGTTTTTGGGAGGTCGCAGACAGAGAAACTTCAAATTTCAACAGGATAACGCAAGCGTGCACCGTAGCAGAGCGACTTCCTCTTGGCTTCGTGAGCAAAGAATTAAAGTTATGGACTGGCCAGCATGTAGCCCTGACTTAAATCCCATGGAGAACCTGTGGGGATCATCTTGCGCAGAGTGTACGCCAACTGCGAGCAATTTCACTCGATTGATGAGCTCCGAACTGCGATCCTCGAAGCATGGAGTGAAATCGACGACGTGGTACTGCGTAACCTAGCGAAGAGCATGCCAGTACGGCTTTTTGAAGTAGCCATGAAACCTGGAGCTCATGTAGACTACTACTTAGTGCTTACTTATTATGTTTGAAGAATAAATTGTTTTGAAACTTGAATGTTCATAAACAATGAAACGGTTAAAAATTGACAAACTTGTTATAAATTATTATAAAAAAAGTTCTCAAAGAGGTAATATTCTGATGACATGTATATAAACGGTTTTTCGACACCCTGAATACGCTCATGCAAGTGAAAAATGCCCAGCTCCAAGCTGGAGAATAATATAGTTGAAAAGTGGTTTGTTTATAAACAATGAAACGCACTGTATTACAATATGTATGCCTTCATTTTTGTAAAAAAATTTGTAATTTGACTTTGTCAGAAGTTTTTTTCTCTATTGAAAACACCTCCCTAGCTTCTTATTTTAGACCCGAAATTTGTACATCCCCTAGAAAAAAATCAGCATTTCGAAAATTTGTACGTACTGGACAATACCCGCCCGATTCTGATACACATGGTTTTGACGCCAGTTTAACATAGCTTCGTAATCGGTTTGCCTGATTCATTGAAGGAACGCTCCTTGCACAAATCCTAACGCGCTTCTCTAGGCTAATGTTCACCGCAAAATCGGTAGAGTGGTATAGATTTCGAGCACGTGCGTGAACTAACGCCCACAAAAGTTCTAAGATGTCTTCGAAATTACCTTCTATTCTTGCTAACGGAATGGAGTCCTTCACGCTTCAGTCAAAAAAGAACTGCACAAGAATATATGGAATGACATTCCTTCACCTTTAAATGGCAGAAGCAATGACTAACTACGCAACAGTTGCTTGAGGACTGCGATCTACCAAGCACTCACTCCTGAGAAACGTTCAAAATCAATGAGCTAACTTTGTATAAAGGATTTACTTCTCAGGCCTCTTAGCTCTTCTGATTCTGGAAGAGGAGAATAACCTCAGGTTGATGCGAAGGTTTTGGTGGAAGAAGAACTGGGCGCGAACCACTTCCCCAGTAATTCTTCAAAACATACGATTCAATTTCCACGCCCACAGGCGCAATCCTGGTTCCATCTGAATATCGAAATGTCTACGACGTCGAAGCAGCTCTAGCAACCTGATGGGCAGTGCGTTCGTTGTTGCGCCCCCCCCCCATTCGTGGCGAAACTTTGCCGCAACTCAGTCCCTAACAATAGCCCGCTTAATTCAAGATATCCCCACCCACTTTGCTAAAGATTTGGATGCTCGTCAAAATTGCAATTGTCCAAATAGCGGAAAATGGTTTTTGGGGCTTTTCAGTGTCATATACATTACTTTCACCGGCCGTAACTCAGCGGTTTGGTAAAATAGACTGAGTAGTAAAGCAGAAAAAACTCATGTAGAGAGAGAAATAGAAAAAAATGTCTGTTGGGAAAAAAGTGTAAAAAGGCCGCTCTTTTAAGAATGGCCTCTTCAGCCTTGGTTTTCACTTTAAAGGCACAGTCCAACCTCAGAATCGGTTTTCTGTCTTTCTATCTATCTTAAAAACCGCTTCACGCTGAGTCCAATAATATCTCTAGAATCGTACAAGACCCCCTGGAAACGGAGTTATGGCCCCTCGAAAATTGAGCTACGGAAGCATGGTGGACGAGTTGTCCGAGGCTTGTAACTTCCGTCATTTGCAACCGCTGTGAGCGAGCTGACTTAAAGGAAGAGAGAGACTGAGAGTGAAGGGAAGAACGGGGCTATTGATCGAAAACCACCGCTCATCTCGCCACTGTTGAGCACGAAAGATCGTAAAAGGGGAGAGCCAAAGTGCCTCCCCGAGGTGGTCGCCCTAGGGTGGCTTCCTCCTATAACTCGCCTATTCGTAGGAATTGAGAGCTCGCACTTGGCACGTGGTATACGGGGTTGGTCTGTTTCACCATTATGTGGAAATCTCAGATTTCGTCTCTAAGCTTGGACTGTGCCTTTAAGAAGGCCGCAGTCGAGCATAAGATGCATCTACAGAGTCGTTATCAAAAACTACATTGCCTGGACTTTTCTAAAAAAATTTTTTCGTGATTCTCTACCTCACCATCAGGGATGTGCGTAATTACGACTAACGACTAACGAAATTAAAAATATTTTGGTTAGCAATCCCAAAATTTGTTAGAGAGTCAATGGTCATTCAAATCGCGCTTCAACGCAAGGCTTACCGAAGGATCGATACATATTGCCCTGTTGGTTGTTCTAGGTGAATGGAACAGAGTAACCATAGCCTTCAGTATTTGATATTTCCAACGAATCTGCTAGGCAGTTCTGGAACCCCCACACTAAAACCCCCACCGAACGTTGCGCAAGGTTAGGCGGAGAATTTATGCGACTTCGCCTCGGTGGCGCTGTTTTATGGTAGGCTCACTGAACCGGTTCCGGCACTGACCGACTCCAGCGGAGATAGTTGCAGAGGTCACTAACAGAGGCGATAATATGGAGCGGTGCATGCAGGACACAACTGCCCAACGACGGGAACAGTACCCGTTGATAGGATTGTGAAGGGTACCGTTTTTCGATTTTCAATCATAAATTCGAGATATGGGGTTCCTATAAAGTGGTGCTGGGAGATGGTAAGATGTTCCCTGCTAATTTTTTCCGACCTCAGGGGTAAGATCCTTCCGACCTTTCACCATTATGGGAACAAGCTCTAAACCACGCATGCGCTCGGCTCATCACGCTGAGCAAAGAACAATCAGTGCAAAGTCGGTGCAATTCTCCGTGTTGTCACAATCGCGTAGATCGCCAATAACATCATTTAGCGCAGAATGGCAAACTTCGCACTGAAAAAAGCAGAGTTGTAGATTTTCATGGTTTGCCATATTGTTTCTTTTCTTACCGAAAAATGACAAAAATAGATAAACACACGCTCTTGAATATTAGGCTCTCGTGCAGCGATGTCGGAGTGTTTAAGGAATATTTTCAATTATGTATATGTAAGTTTGCAGTTTGAACTAGGTCCCCTAACAAGAATGATTTGTTTTTTCAATGACCATGTATGTTTCGGAAAACATACATTTCTTCATGCCTTCCTTTTTTCTATTCTTGAGGGCTTTTCTCTGCCTCAACTGCGCTTGTTTTCAAAGTCTAGATTTTTAACGACTATCGATTAACGCCACGAATCGGGTATCTTTTCGCTCATCCATATGGCATGGGTAGTGTTGGTCATTTTACGAGTCCCAGACAGAGGAAGAGCTTTCAGCATTTCAGCAGTGATGTTGTCATCTCCACCAGCCTTTCCATTCTTTATTTTCCGGACAAATTTCAAAACTTCAGTCTCAGTCGGCGGTACCTCACTGACATCGTAATGTGCTCTTTGAACATGCGAGAGCTCAGGTGCTGATGACGCTGGACGATTCAGTAGTGAACTGAAGTAATCCTTCCATAATGGCAGCGTCGCATCACCAACTGCAACTCCACTGGTAGTGTCGGGGACAGGACAACATCTCTTCATCTAGCCGCTATACTGACATAACGACCTATAAGCTTTTCTCGGGTTCTTCTCCTCCCAAGCCTTCTCGAATTCCTTAGCTCTACATGTCCATTCTCGTTCGCGGTCGCCTTGAAGCTGCCGACGCAACTTCCTCCTCGCACGCTTCTCCTCCACGAAGTTTCCTGCAGTTCGGAGAGCACGTACTCTGTTGTAAGTCGACGTTGTTACCTTTGAGACGTAGGCGAACTTCTTAGTGGGCTGTACAACAGGGAGTGCCTCTTTCGAAGCCTCCTGAATGCACTTGACAAGAGTCCGCGTCGCAAAGCTTCTTCTTATTCCGACACTGATCGCGAATCTGGGGTTTACTTGCCGATTTTCCAAAGTTTTCAACTTGATTCGTTCAACGTTTCCCATCGGGCGAAAATTTGGTGGCAAATCGCGATATTCGACGATTTCGGGAACACTACGGTAGTAATGGCACAAAACGTTTCTCTCTGGATTATTTGAAGCGCTAAACACAAATCTGGAGTCCGTTTATCGATTTTTGTCAGATTAAGGTAGATTACGGTGGGTATACCGTAGTTTGGTCAAAGCCTCAGATTTTACTCAAAATTTGTATACGGGGGTTATTCGGGGTGGAGAATACGAATTTAACGTCCGTTTGTCGATTTGCGAACTACTTAGATAGGTTTTGCCCCCTAAATGACATGGTACCTACCTTACCTTTCAATATACCTCAGAATTTCGACAAACTGATTCCAGATTCGTGTTCACCACCCTAGATTACCCCTACATACACATGATTCTTGGGACCTGCAGTTCGGGGTGGGATACTGCGCAGTTTTACTATTGAGTCAAAAGACATAGTAACGATACTAGTCGTTTTGGCAGATGCGACCGACAAAATTGATTCATGCAGCGCCCTGAGCGCAACTGTCGGCTGATGACGTAATAGTACGTCGTCCAGCGTAGACGGTTGCGTCCCGGTCGCTTTCTATAAACCGATTTTAGCAACACCGTTGCAAAAATCGATAGTTCGACGCATTTAAGACGCTTCGCTAATCGATTTTCGCCCCCATTCTAGCTAGTCGACATTTTTTCAAGCAAGAATCAGGCGATTTCCACACATTCACCTGATCACCCCACCCTACTGAATCTCCTTGATCGATTTGACCCTTAAATGTGCCTTTTCTAAGCTAGTCCTGATTATGTGATACCTAAGCTTAATACACTTTTCTCTATTTTGGATTTTGATTCTGTCACACTGCCCTTCACCATTTAATCTATTTATCTTCTGATTTTACCTGATTTCCACAACTATTTAGTACCAGCGGCGTCGGCCGGCTGACGCCGGCCTCTGCCGCTGGGGCCCGGCTTCGCCGGCATATTGGGTATAAGGCAAATAACTCGGTGCTTTCTTTCTTCCTGCGCCGGCCCATAAGCTGGTTTAGGCGGCAACACTTAAACCATGGGAAATCACAAAGCATTCCAAACCTTGCTACGCCCGTTTACTTCCTTATCTGTAACGTGACACACCGGTCGTTCTTCCGTTTTATAAGATCCTGAACTGGCCTCTGACTATCTCAATTTTTGTCATGATAAGGACAACCGCTGTTTGGAATTTACTAAACGTTTTCATGACCAACCGACCCTGCTACTTTTTTTGCCAAATGAAGTAGAATGATGTTTGTGTTTCATGGATGCAGATTTTGATTAACTCTTATTTTCTTCGTATATAAACCCGATTTAGAAAAGTTAGTGCATATAAACAGCTAAGCAGTTGAATTGAGTGGTGAAGGGTAGGGACCTGAAGAAAGGAGTGGTGTACGCTCTCTTTAGACGCACATAGTGATTCTGAAGTAATGCGCTCTCTCTCTCTTGAGTCTCCCACGTTTTCTGCGGCGTCCAACGCTTCCTTTGGGTCTCACACTCTTCCTACGGCGCGATCTTCCTCGGGTCTCACACATTTTATGCGGCGCCCCTAGCACTCCCACTTGGGTCCCGCACACTTTCTACGGCGACCGGCGCTCTCCGCACTTGGTTCCCGCACACTTTCTACGGCGGCCGGCGCACTCTCACTCGGGTTCCGCACACTTTCTACGGCGTCCGGCGCACTCTCACTCGGGTCCCGCACACTTTCTACGGCGTCCGGCGCACTCTCACTCGGGTCCCGCACACTTTCTACGGCGTCCGGCGCACTCTCACTCGGGTCCCGCACACTTTCTACGGCGTCCGGCGCACTCTCACTCGGGTCCCGCACACTTTCTACGGCGTCCGGCGCACTCTTACTCGGGTCCCGCACACTTTCTACGGCGTCCGGCGCACTCTCACTCGGGTCCCGCACACTTTCTACGGCGTTCTGCGCGCTCTTGAGCCCGTACCCGTAAGGTAGCCCGTCTTGAAAGTCAAGCCGAATAAACGGTCAAACAAACACACAGAGAAACGCACACATACATAAACACACACACGCACACACAAATTTACCAAAATATATATAGTAGGATACTTCCCAAAAATTATTAGGTATTCATGGCAACCTCGCATTCCTAAACACCAACTCCTTACAAAAACAATTCGAGCAAACGAGTGAGTAATTTCACTATTAAAATACTCGAATAAAATTCGAGGCGAATGAATGAGCGACCCGAATATCGTAATTCTAGATTACTTAGAATGTGTAAATGAATCCAGTAAGCCCCCAAAGAATTTTTCGAATCAATGATTTCTTCCTAGCTAGGACCTAATTTTTCAGAATGAATGATCAGAATCGAATGAAGGGTTCAGGAATTCCCCTAATGGCTGAATCCGAGTTTTCAATTTCTTTGGAGCGATTAAATAACTCCGAAAACTTTCCACCAGGAATTTTTACAAAAGGATCAGAGTGTGAATATTGTAACTTTTGAATCTTGTCCAGATTCGGCGCAAATACAGTCTACGGCAACGGAGAGAGGACCGCGGTGCGGTTGCATATCCTTTGGTTCCGAGCCTGATTTACTCTGTCCCCTCGCGCGCTTGTGCGGAGCGAGGGTAGAGAAGCGAGAAAGTGTGGGGAGAAGGAGACGCAGCGTACGCGCGCATACGCCCTCCATGAACGGAAATAAATCACACTCGGAAACAGAGGATAGGTACTTTTACTGTAGCCATGGCTGGCTCGGTTCCGAGAATCGATAATATACTGCTAATAACTTTTTACTTTCTAATGTTTTTGTGTTTCTTTCAATTTTTCGTGTTATTTTTGCATATACATATCCAGAGTAAATAACTTGGGTGTATTGATTTTGAGTAGGCTGTGGGGAAAGCTTTCAATTTTTGAACGTTCCCAGTACTTTTTGCTCCGAAATCGCGATAAAAATTAAAAGTGCAGAGGTGCAGAGCAAAATTCGGCTGTGTTCTGCAAAATTTATCGTTTTACTCAGTTTTGAAAGAAAAAACACCATAAACGTTAAAAGAGAGGAAGATTTCCCCACCATAAACAATACCAGTGCACCTAAACTATTTGTATTAGATGCATGCAAGAATACCACAAAAAAATGAAGGAAACCATCACGGGAAAATTATCATATCCATGGACTTTATATGTGACTTTATCCTGGAATCAACACGCTAAGCATTGGAAATCGATGAATAAATTCGAGCGTCTGAGAGGGTTGGTTGAAAACCGTATTTTAGAAAACTCATAATGCGTAATTGAATCCTATGATTCCACCGAAAAAAAAGTAAAAAAAAGTAACAATTACTTTTTTTTCTGTTTTTGATTTGTTTTATTTTTGAAAGTGGTTGATTAGGTTCATATGTACGAGTGACTCGTTTTTCTCATTTTTTTAATAATTCAGGTTTGAAAATTTTCCTCCATGAATATCTCCAATATGCGTTTGAAATGTCATGTAGTAAATGTTTTATCTTTTGAATACTGTCCAAATATTGCACACATATGGAGAATCGTAAGAATTTTCGGATGGTGGAATATTGAAACCAAATGCAGAGGAGAGTATTTACAAGCCCCTCTGAATCAATAATCGCAAGAGGCTCAGATGCTCTCCCTTGTTCCAAATGAGTCATCGAATTTCGAAGTGCGCGCGTCAGTCAACGCATATGGCCCGCAGAGCAACCTGAAAGCACTGCACGTTGCAATCACAACCGGAAAGCACAGCAAGTTCGAATATCGACTGCTCCGCGTTTTGGTTGCAGTGGGCTGGGGAGGACGGAATCGGTTGCGCTCCGAGCCTGCTATTGTCTGAGTACTCAACTGAAATCTCAGGCTTTCTGCTTTAATTACGATAAACGTAGATTGATGACGATTTCCTTCCACCGTTCTATTAAGAAATCTTTCAGGGAGTCTTGCACTGAAAATAGACTTGAAACGTCCCTATTACAACCTGATGCATAGTGATTCCAGGGTGCGACAATCGCATCAGCTCCGTCAGTTGAACAAGAGGACTACCGTACTCCAAAGCCATCATTCGACAAAAATGGAGGCAAAAGTTTCGACTGCTGCGCCGCGACGGGATCGTTAGCATCGGACTCAAATGGACTTGTCAAGGTGAGTATATATGGAGAATCATGCATTCACGTATAAAATAGGAAAGAAGATGCGAGATCTACTTACAGTAGTCATACCTAGTAACAACTTTTGTCTACGCATAGATCCGTTCTTGTGATCAGATTTCACTTCCCACTGTTCATTTTCACTCGAACCCATGGCACAAATACTGAAACGAGACCAAGTGCCGGAGTTTTAAGAATTTATTATTTCATAGAGGAAGTCTGATAAAAACTTTTGTATACATACACATAATCGTCGTTTGAAACAAATGCAACAAATTTTTCGAGAAGCTTGTTTGATTTCCCTCTGAAGAAAGGATCCAACACTCTAGCATGAAACGTTCATCAGTAAAAGAATCATCCGCATGAGTACAATAACTGTATGGATTAAGCAGCGAGTGGAGAATCATGCATGCATGTGTAAGATGGGAAAGAAGATGGGGGATCTACTTACAGTAGTATTAGGTACTTACCTAGTAACACATTTTGTCTATACGTACATAGTTCGGTGGTAAGGGTGCGTTTCGAGACTATGTAATGTTCTGTTGTCATAGTGCTTAATGTCCTTAGCGGGTAATAGTCAGCCAGTATGATTATGCTCTCGCTACGATATCTCAGCCCAGTTTTGTTGAGCATTGTGCTCTGAACATTCGATAATAATCATCAGTTGGAGTGAAATGACCTATCCTGCGTTAAGATGTCTCTTTGTGACCTTCATGCAAGAATTTTTTAAACAAGTTACATATGTGCCCATGTAGAGTGACTTTTCTTCAATTGACTTGAAGAGTTGACGTACATACCTTACTGCATTTATTTGATAAGTATCTTGTTTTCTCCTATAATTTTGTGGTTCATACATGCCAGCTTTGACGTTGCATGCGACATAATTTAACTAACGTTAAACTTGCATGCAACACAAAAAGGAGGAACAAGTCGCTTGTGAGATAGACGCAGTAACTTATGTGAAGGCTTCAAGTGACTCAGCCACAGATTTCTCCATATGTGGTCACATACAGTAGACAAGGGATCGTTTGTCGGGTCGGTTTATGCCCGACTAGTCTGCGTCTCTGACTTTCTGGGTGTGCGGCGCATTGTCCCTCCATATATACATGTGTACTTGCTAGAAGACACCTAAACGACAAACCAATTCTCGATCCACCATGAGCTGTTTAGTTCAAACTTCTGAGCCTCTTCTTGCTCCTTTTGTCCTGAGGGAAGCATAAAAGATACTGTCTAGAATCAAGCGTCTTCAAGCGTTTGACCAAGATTTCCAGTGCATGTATGCAACGTTCTAATAGTCTCGTAATATTTTGTTGTTTGGGGTGTAACCCATTTTAGTGGCATGTGGATCGAATCCACACGCGGGTGTGGCTAAGGAGCAGTTCGGCTAGCTTACGCGATGCGCTCGACGGGAAAATACTGCGCGCGCGTCGTCCTTGGGCAAGTTAAACGAGAGCCCTCGAGAAAAGTTGTTGTTGTTCCATTTTATTCGTCCCCTTTATAATTTTTTTGCATTTTGTTCATGTTTTTTTTTTTTGTTAATTCATAATGTACTTTCTTACGCGCGATTCTCATACCATCGTTTCATTGGGATTCGCACTCTTTATATAAGTTTTTTTTAGTTTTTCTGTTTGCTTCTCGGAGCGGAATGGTAGATGACGATATTGATTCCGACGCCGACCCTACGTCTGACACAACAACAACATGAACAAAATGCAAAAAATGATAAAGGGGAACAGCTTAAATGGAACAACAACTAGTTTTTCTAGGATGCTCGGTTAAAGGCATTGGTCACGATGAAAAACGTTATCGAAAAAAAAAAAAAACTACAAAAATCAGCCTAGATCAAAAACAGCTGAAAAACTATGAAGGTAGCGCGGTGAAAAACGGGCTAGAATCAGAGTTTCTAGGGCCCAAAAAAACCAGTTCGTGCACACGTGCAGAGCGCCGACCAAAAAGATTGCAGTCTCATGCCGAGCAGTCAAAAATCATCGATATTCAGGGGAAGAAATAGGTAAACGCATATTTACATAATAAAAACAGTTGAGCAATGACAGAAAGCACTCCAGTCAATGTTTTCGACTAGATGTGTACATAAATCCGAAGGCTCATTGATCGAAATTCAATTTCAGGCCAGCTGATATTCTTGATAATAGAGATCATCGATGCCGATGATGTGGAGTGGGCTTGTCCACCATCAGAGAACAAGAAAGTTCAGGCTTCAAATTTGGCCCAAAACAGTGGTTTTTTCGCGATTTATTTCTCTTATAGGTCCTACTACTCGAGACCCAGAAAAGGGTTTAGAGAGAAAAGACGACAAACATATTTGATCGCGACCACTGCCTTTAACGCGCCCCTCGGACGACGCGCGCGTGCAGCGTTTTTCCGTTGTGCGCGTCGCGTGTTGCAGCCGGACTGCTTCTCAGCCACTCTCGCGGTGTGAATTCGATCAACACCCCATTTCAGTCCCCATTTGTTGATAACAAATTTGTTTCTTGCAGAAGTTATCATTTTATCCAGAGAATTTTTGAACAAGCCCATCTGTCCATGTTTTTGAACTCCCAGAAGTCGGGCAATTTATACACGTTTCATTGTTAGGGGGTTTTTAGAGTTCCACCGCGGCGCGGCGCGATTTCATGATTCATATGCGAATCGACGAGCGGCGCGTTATCGATCGATGCCCACAGAAAACATCTCATCGCGCCGCGCTGCGATGGAACTCTAAAACAGGCCTTAGGCATTCAGAGGTTCCGAGAACTTTATATATTCACAATTGATTCAAATAGGTCGGCACTCATTGAGTTCTTCTCGTTATGAAAATACCAGGGAGATTCGATTTGGAATCGACGCGACCCAAATTTGCGGCAGATTTTTGTCCATGTCAACCTCCGCCACAAACATGGTCTAGGACAGTCGTTAAAGGTTTCCCTGCCTCCAAACTTGCTTGATCAGAATCTTTTAGAGGTTTACTACTAAATTTACGTCAGAGAAGCACATCGTGTAGTTCAAAATTCAGATCTATTGGCGAATTGGCGACTGAACCGATCTGCCGTCTGGGTGCTAGAGCGGATTCTGGTCTTATCCTGCTAAAATACGCACCCCTGATGTGCGCATTGCTCGAAATCAGTGAGTACCTGATTTCTGAAGTTCACCAATGTAGTGGTTTACAGATGTCATAAGGTTAGTGACGAATACCAGTTCGAGGATACCTTGATTCGCTTGTTGTCAAAACGCCATTCCTTGCATGAATCTAGTCACTAGTGTCGATTTTCTTTCGAACCATCAAGATTCAATTCTTACAAGCCAAGATAGTACAACTACCCCGTGTTCAGGGCTGGCCAAACATTAGGAGCTCTTCATCGACTAACTGGAGCTAAAGGTGTCTTCGAGTTCGTGTTTACCATTGATCGCAAGACATCTTTGAACTACCACGAGACCCTTAGATTTCAGGTACTCAATGCAAGTATTATAATTCAGCAGTATAAGACCAGAATCCAGTCCAAGACCTCGACAGCTGAGTGGCTCAGTTTCCATCAGATCAAAAATATATACTGGTCAATGTGCTGCTCTGACATGTCTCTTCAATAAATTTCTGAAAAATTCTGATCAAAAAAGTCGGCAGGGTGGCAAGACTCTGAAGACCGTCTCGGATACATTCGCTGCACAAGTTGACGTGAGAGGGATAATGCTGCAAAACCGGTTCGCGCCGATGCCGAATTGAATCTCGCAGGTGATTTCATGCCGATGAGAACTCAAGAAGTGCCGATAACGTTGATCCATTAGTGAAAACTACTGTTGCTCAGAAACAAATTAGCCCTTCACAGTATTTTCCTCTACTTTCGACGCGGTGTGACATGGCGTTTTCTCTTCAAAAGATCGTGAAATTTTCTCTTTAACTGAAGCTTTCTAGTTCTCTGACCAGCGGGATTGTTTAAAACCTAGAATCTGAGATCGGCATCTAATTTGAATGGAAAGGTATGTAAGCATTGGTGCGAAATCCCGAAAATCATCATTTTTCTTACACCTTTGACGCGTGCTGTGGGTACGCACGTATGTACACATGCATGACATTGGTTTATTTTTTCCTGAGAGCGGTGTCGTGTTCGCCAACATTTTATGCGGAGATAATTATTGTTTTTGAATAGCCGTCGATGTAGGGAAGAAGGAAGCCCTCGGATATGTATTTTGATGATGGGAATAATAGAGGAGGAGGAAGACGAAGGAAGAAACCCGGAGGAGAAGCCAGTGCCTTTTTTGAAACGCTTATCAACCACATACTACTGCTTCTGAACATGCGATTTTTTCAGACGGTTTTTGCTTTTCCTTGTAAGCCACTTCTTGGTAAAGTTATTTGCAGAAATGCATATAAATATAATACGTACATACATAAACTCTAGAGCGTTCGCGAACAGCTCTGGATTTTACACTAAGCTAGTAGCTATTCGTTACGCTGCTTGTCTTTCACCAATACATTCAATTCCGAGCCCTCTATCACAAATAGTATAGCGG
The DNA here is from genome assembly GCA_029168955.1 of Aplectana chamaeleonis. Classification (NCBI taxonomy): domain Eukaryota; kingdom Metazoa; phylum Nematoda; class Chromadorea; order Rhabditida; family Cosmocercidae; genus Aplectana; species Aplectana chamaeleonis. Next base: position 158,396 of record JAPDOI010000820.1, on the reverse strand, counting down.
TGGCCGGCAGAGACTTTGGGTGATAGTAAACCCCCTCAGAATCAAATTAAAGGCAGTGGTCACGATGAAAAACGTTATCGGAAAAACTACAAAAATCAGCTTAGATGTAAAACAGCTCAAAAACTATGAAGGTAGCGCGGTGAAAAACGGGCTAGAATTAGAGTTATTAAGACCATAAACTTCCAGTTCGTGCACACGTGCACAGAAAGATCACAGTCTCAAGCAAAGCCGTCGAAAATCATCGACACTCAGAGGAAGAAATAAATGCAAATTTACCTAATAAAACAGTTGAACAATGAAAGCAAGCACTTCTGTTAATGTTTTTGACTAGATGTGTACATAAATCCGAAAGTTCATTGAATGAAATTCAAGTTCAAGCCAGCTGATGTTCTTGATATTAGAGATCATCGATGCCGATGATGTGGGGTGGACTCGTCCACCATCAAAAGACAGGAAAGTTCAGGCTTTAAATTCGGCCCAGAACAGCGTTTTTTTCGCGATTTTTTCTTGTAGGTTCTACTACTCTATACCCAGAAAAGGGTTTAGAGAGGAAAAGAAGACGAGCATATTTGAGCGCGACCACTGCCTTTAAGGTGATCCAAAACGCCCGTCCGAAGAAATGTTGAGATGATCTGTAAGATCATCTCAATGATAGGATTAAAGATACTAATCTCATCTGAAAACGCACCATTCAGATGATTAACAGTTATGAGATCACCCTAATTCCCTCAGATCTTATCCTATCTTATCTTAGCAGTCAGAGAACAGCGAAAGAGCGTGCATTTCCGGAGACGCTCGTCTTATTTTCAAAAGGAGCAACGGAGCGCCTTTGATTTTTCAGATGAGTTAGGGGCAGTTTTACGTCGTTTTGACACACAGCTACGGACATTGAGTGTGAGGAATACGTGAAAACTCGTCCTGACGGCGCGCGCGGTGAAGTCTTCAGGTGGTCTTGGTGCAGTTTGGCGTCGAGATGGACGCATTACTGTAGACTACCAGCTGTTTTGCACTTTTTCGATATTTCTCCCGTGTTTCCCTCTCTGCCTGGATTTTTCTTCTTACTTTCTATTGATTTACAACAAAATTCGTATTGTTAGTTCCCACAAGTCGCTTCTTGAAACGTACCTCGTCTAGATTATTTTGCACGAATTTGAACAGCCTTAACGCGAATTTGTTGTCATAGAATTTATTGTGGAGCTGAACACGAATGCGAAATTTTTTTCTAAGTAATTCCTGTACTATCACAGCAGGGAGGGGGTAGGGCATTTGGATGCAAAACTTGTTCAGGGGGCCACTCAAGAAAATGAAGTGATCCATCCATGAAATTGAAAATTTGTGTTGTTATAAGATGCCTGATAGCGTTATCAGTCATTCTTTTCATGGAAACTCCATGGAAGTATTTGGATTTCCGAAAGCGATATCATTCATTCTTCAACTGAATCTTGAAGCCCCCCCCCCAAACTAATTTGCACCCGCATTCGGCCTGACGCGCTAGGCCACCAACCCGGATTTTCCTTTCATTCCATTATCGGAAGAGTCGTTGCGACGCCAAAAAATGGGCAAGACCAAGTGCTCCTCCTGGTTCGATAGCACTGTGATCCCAGTACACGCAACGCAGTGTGCCTCTAGTTTCGCTTCTTGATCTTGCTTTGTCCAGGGATGATTTAAGGCCCCGAGGCCAAATCTTCAATCCAAGCAGATCCATCGGTGATTGGTAATCACGCGTCAAATGAAATGCGCGTAACAGCCGCACGAAACACGCGCACTTCTACGCGCAAATTCACTTGTGCTATTCTGGGTCAGCAGATTTTAGCATTCTGGCACCTACGGGCTACCCTGTGTGACCCGTAGTGGGGCGGCAGCCAATCTAAGTGGGCAAGTTTGGAGAGCTAATGTGCATTTCGCTTGGAAGGAACTAGTGGTGGGTTCATTGCGTCTGTTCATTAGATAGAAAGAAACAGGCGCTAACGGCTAACCGATGTGCAATTTTCATTCAAACACATGAACAACAGTGATGGATGAAAGACGATGGTGATGAAAAACGTTATGCTGGGGGTGGGTTGCGGAAGGGGGTATTTTCGGGGTGTGATAACGTGATCACCGCGTCTTGCTAGGGCCTGATTTATGAACAATGAATCCACGATTGAAGGATAAGTTTTACTATGGGCTCTCTGTATTCCTCAATACTCTTTGCCACTACCGTGCGCCAGCTAACGGGATGAGGCTCCGTCCATACGTGGCGAGAACGCCCGCTCTCGCTCTCCAGCGCTCCTCAGCGCTCTTCAACTCTGATAGGCGCCCGTACAGGCAGAAAGACACCGGCAATTGCATCCTGCCTCGCGGTGATTCGATTGAGAACCCTTGACCTGGTGATCACTCACTCGAATCGACTCGTTTGTTGCTCATTTATCATGGGTTTGAATGGTCTTGGTAGAAGTATTAGACACGAGGGCATTGGTTTTGGAGTAGGTTTGGCTTTTATTGCTCGAGGGATAAAGCAAATTGCTCGAAAGTGGCTGCATCTCTCCCGAATTGAGCGTGAACGAGCGAGAGGAGGCGGAAACGCGGGGCAGCGGGCGTGAGCGCGCGAGAGCGAACGTAAGCGCACTTCAGCGGCTGGCGAATCGTGTATTGATGACGACCATCGATTTTGCGTAATCGCACGCTCTCGCAATGTATGGACGCTGCCTGAGAGAGATGAGAAGGAGGGGTGTCCTTGACCGACTTCAGAGATACCGTTGTGATCAACGTGTGGTTCTGTCCAAGACAAGCATGGAATTCGAAATTTAACTTTTTGAGTGTCATGTGCCTTTATGGGCGCTTCAGTTTCAAGAAAGACACTAATCGTAAGCGCTGACAGCTCATCAGAAAAAAAAAGTAAGAAAGTAAGAATTTTTGAAAATTTTTAGCACTTTCGAGAATCTTCATAACTTCCATAAAGCTTTGCAGCTTCCTTTGCTTGTTCAAAAGTGCTTACTTTTCTATTGAGTCGCAAACCAACTAAAATAATGGATCAGTTCTCACGTTAAGCACTATAAAGTTGCAAGTGGCTCAATATACTTTGAACAAGGTGCGCAACCACGCCGCTTCGCGGCGTGCTTGTAGGCGTGCATTGTGACGCATAGACTAATCCAATCATTTCAAAGTAGGAAGTTAATTATTATCGTTCCTTAAAACCCAGTTATGCGAACACACTTTCTATGGCGCGCGGCACACTTCCAGTTGAGTCCCGCAAACTTTTCTCACCGCTTGGCGCACTTCTAGATGGGTCACAAACACTTTCCCCGGCGCTTCGCGCACTCCCAATTTTGTCCCACTTTTTCCGTCGCTCTGAATACTCCCAGTAGGATGACACACATTTCTTCCGGTGCTTGGCACTTTCCATTTGGGTCCCACACACTTTCCAAGGCGCGTGGCACACTTCCAGTTGCCGGCGCCGAGCCGGAGGAGTCGCGGGGCAGTCGTGGAGGAGATACTGGAAAGACGCGGAGGAGATGCGGGGAGAACTCGGAGGAGACTCGGTGGAGTTGCGGGCAGTCGCGGGGGAGATGCAGAGATGATGCGGGGTTGTCGCTGGAAGTCTAGTGCTTTCATCTAAACCTGTTGTTGGCAGTGTAGTTGTCGCCCATTTTCTCGCAATCGACCCATCACGCCAGCGTTTGCTGCGTTTGTGGTAGGTGGTCATCTGCGAGAAACTGGCGGCAAATCTACTCCCAACAAGAGGTCTAAATGAGAGCCGCTTCTCAAACCCTGGACTCCGCCGCAACTAACCCTCGACTTCTCCCCACTGGGTCCGCAGGCATCGAGCAGGACAGTATCGTGGTAGAACCGCGGTGAAGTTGTGGCTCACGACTTGTTCGACTATAGGGAGAAAATAGAGGCAATGCACACGATAAAAGTGCTTTAGTTTCCGGTGTTTTTGTGTAGGCCGGTTGGTTTTTGCCTAACGCGGTCATTCCTCATGTTTACCGAAACGTCCTGTCCTGGCGATCTGGCGGTTTTCTTCAAATATGCGCGAACAAACAAAGACGACCTTCCGTTGACGCTTGAGATGGCGTTGGAAAATGTTGGCACCTCCCTCGTGTCAAGCGTTGATGTAAGGCGTCGATTTCGTTGTAGAGGTCTTCGTTGTGGCACTTCTGCGGCCAGAAGTATCCGAGAAAATGTCTAAACAGCTTGTTTTTCGTGCAATCCAACCTTTCCATCTGCTTCTTTGATGCTGCCCACGTCTCCGATCCGTACATCATGATAGGGCGAATAGCGGATAGGTAGACGCGCAACTTGACTTCCTTCGCGACGGGGGTAGACCACAAACACCTGGTAAGAGAATTGAATGCAGACGTTGCTTTCAAACATCGTTGTTAAATATCTGCTGCATAACTACCATCGTTTTTCAGCAAACAGCCCAAATAGCAGAAATCATCCACCAGTTCGATACGTTGTCCGTCCAGACAAACTCCCACTGATGGCCTCTGAGAGACCCAAATTTGCTTGCATTTGTGGGGACGAAATAGAAGTCCCTGCGCCATGCTTCAAAACGAGGTCCACAATCCTTACCAGTTTTGCGTTGTTTTCAGCGAATAAACCTATGTCGTCAGCGTACTCCAGGTTGACAAGGGAGCGTCCTGATGGTGTTAGGATCACATCCGCAGGAAACTGTTCTGCAACTCTACGCATGATGTCATCAACGGCGAAGTTGAAAAGAAAAGGTCCTGCAACGGCTCCTTGCCTTACTCCTGTTTTCACCTCAACAGCTGACGTAAACCCGAAAGGTGTACCAATTGCTGCTGTTGTTCCTTTGTTCATGTCCTCGATTAGTCGACCGAACTATTCCGGGACTTCATCGCTCGCAGAGCGTTGAGCAACCGATTACGATGAGGAGAGTCGAATGCGGCTTCAAAATTCAAAAAAAGCAAGCTGTAATGGCTTCGAATAACGCGGCCACGATTCAATTACTCTTCTCACGACGAGCACTTGGTCGATGGTCGATCTTCCAGGTCGAAAACCGGCTTGCTCATCTCTTGTCGTTCTTTCACGATGTTTGTTGAGCCGCTCGAGAACGACAAGTTCCAAAACCTTGTACATGACACGCAGTAGAGAAATTCCCCTGTCGTTCTCGGGATCCATGACGGATAAGTTCTTGTGAAGAGGTACGATGATCGCGTGTCTCTACGAATCGGGTTTCTTTCGCTCATCCATATGGTATGGATAGTGTTTGTCATTTCACGAATGCCAGACGGAGGGAGAGCTTCCAACATTTCAGCAGTGATAAATTATACAACACCAATAAATTATACTAATACGTATATAAAGTTCATATTTATAGGAATATACATCAAGTATGAACAACTACATGATCGCCAACTTTATAATTACATTAGACCCCATCTTCAGATAATTCATGGTAGGTTCATCAAAAGAGGAAAGGTAAGAAAGAGAAGCTGACAAAGTTCGTTTCGCCCCTGGTCTCAGACGAACTTTATCAAACAGCTCTGCCGGGGCTCCTCAGTGAGGAACAGAACTGTCGATGAAAAAGAAGGATGAATACGAAAGCATGAGCCGAGCAGAGTGAAGTAGTGTTAGAAACGTTAGAAAGAGGTATTAGGGCAAGAAGCTATAGTATACTATCAATATCTAACTATTTTGCTTCGCTACGGATTAGTATGATTTGGAAATGAAACATTTGTGAGAAACTCGTTAAAAGAAGTGAAATGTCTTATGCTACTGATTTGGCATGGGAATAAACTCGAAAGAAGCGCTAAAAACTCAGTGAAATGATTCGTCGTTGATTTGGCTGTGCACTTGTTTACTAAACAACAAAAATTGAGTGTGATTGAAAAACCAAATCACACACATCTTACTGAGCACAAACATTTATTCGTGTGACTGCAATTCTCTTAGTTGACAACATTCGCATAGACACACTACGTGATGTTATTTCCACTTTCATTAATTGATAGTCAATCGGAAGCGAACGCGTCAAATAATTTAGGAATGCTTGAAAATCAATATTTCTGAATGATTGAGGTGGGAGACACAACATAATTTTGCAAGGACCTGAGACTTGTTAACCTAAACTGCAAGCGTTAGGTTGATTTCAGAAGAGTTGTGCGTGATTTGGTTTTTCAATCTCACACTCAATTTTTGTTGTTTAGTAAACAAGTGCACAGCCAAATCAACGGTGAATCATTTCACTGAGTTTTTAGCGCTTCTTTCGAGTTTATTCTCATGCCAAATCAGTAGCATAAGACATTTCACTTCTTTTAACGAGTTTCTCACAAATGTTTCATTTCCAAATCATACTAATCCGTAGCAAAGCAAAACAGTTAGATAATTTCACTTTATTTTAGCAAAGGTTTCCTTTTAAAGGCACATTACACCCTCAGATGTGACCTTTCAAATGTTCATGCAGTTGTGTAGTAGACCCCTCTTGCATAACACTTGCCCACCCCTTCTAGCACCACCACAGCACACACCCTTTTTCATGGTTTCCGAACCCAATAACGACTAGATGAACGGTTGATTCACAACCGCGTTTTCGATTTTCACTCCCTTGCCGGTACCTCCCGGTTGGGTCGAACACACGATCCGTAACGCTTGGCATACTCGCAGTTGGGTCCCGCCCTCTTTCCCCGGCGCTTGGCGCTTTTTAAGTCGAGTCTCACACTTTCCCCGGCGCTTGGCGCACTTTCAGTTGGGTCCCGCACGCTTTCCTCGGCGCTTGGCGTACCCAAAGTTGGGTCCCGCACACGTTCTCCGGCGCTTGGCGTGCTCCCAGTTAGATCCCGCCCACTACCCCCGGCGCTTGGAGCGCTCCCAGTTGGGTCCCGCACACTTTCTCCGGCGCTCAGCAGAGTTCTAGTTGGGTCCCGCATACGTTGCCCGGCGCTTGGCGCACTTCTACTTGGGCCCTGCACACGTTCTCCGGCTCTTAGCGCACTTCTAGTGTGGTTCCGAACACGTTTCTGGCGCTCATCGCACTTCTAGTTGGGTCCCGCACACGTTTCCCGGCGCTCAGCACAGTTCTAGTTGGGTCCCGCATACGTTACTTGCGCTCGGCGCACTTCTAGTTGGGTCTCGAACACGTTTCCTGGCGCTCAGCACAGTTCTAGTTGGGTCCCGCATACGTTGCCCGGCGCTTGGCGCACTTCCACTTGGGTCTTACACACGTTACCCGGCGTTTGGCGCACTTCTGTTTGGGTCCCGCACACGTTTCCCGTCGCTTGGCGCACTTTTACTTGGGTTCTGCACACGTTTCCCGGGTCTTGGCGCACTTCTACTTGGGTTCTGCACATTTTCCGCGGCGCTTGGCGCACTTCTGTTTGGGTCCCGCATACGTTGCCCAGCGCTTGGCGCACTTCTGTTTGGGTCCCACACACGTTTCCCGTCGCTTGGCGCACTTCTACTTGGGTTCTGCACACGTTACTGGCGCTCGGCGCACTTCTAGTTGGGTCCCGAACACGCTCCCCGGCGCTCAGCACAGTTCTAGTTGGGTCCCGCATACGTTGTCCGGCGCTTGGCGCACTTCCACTTGGGTCCTGCACACGTTCCCCGGCGCTTGGCGCACTTATAGCTGGGTTCCGCACATGTTCCTGGCGCTCGGCGCACTTCTAGTTGGGTACCGCACACGTTTCCCGGCGCTTAGCGCACTTCTAGATGGGTCCCGCACACGTTCTCCGGCACTTGGCGCACTTCTGTTTGGGTCCCGCATACGTTGCCCAGCGCTTGCCGCACCTCCACTTGGGTACTGCACGCGTTCTTCGGCGCTTGGCGCACTTCTAGTTGGGTCTCGCACACGTTCTCCGGCGCTCAGCCCAGTTCTAGTTGGTCCCGCATACGTTGCTCGTCGCTTGGCGCACTTCTACTTGGGTCCTGCACACGTGCCCCGGCGCTTGGCGCACCTCTACTTGGGTCCTGCACACGTTCCCCGGCGCTTGGCACACACATAGCTGGGTTCCGCACACGTTCCCGAAGCTTCGCGCACTTCTAGATGCGTTCCGCAATAAACGGTGATGGGAGAGAAGCAGACCTACCCTAACGCTTGCAATCAATTCACTCTTATCACAATACCACTCCATTTCTCTCAGTTGTATTAACCATGTGTCTTATCATTCAAAAGTTTCACCGGACTCACACACACACACACACACACACACACACACACACACACACACACACACACACACACACACACACACACATTTTAAAATTCACAAATTTTTCCATATCTCGAGAACCACAAAGCGGATTTTTCTGAAATTTGGGCAGTGTTAAGAACCTTTACTGCTCTACATTTTGTGAAAATGGCAAGTTCGGAACTATCTTCCAAACCGAGATTCTGTAGCGCAGAAGCAATCCTTTTCCAAATCAGGTGCGCTCTTCGCGCGCACCACAATATCAGAATGATGTCCATATGATCACAGTCCTTATTTTGGACAGTATCGAACACCGACCTATCAACAGGGAAGACAGCATGTTATGCTTTTTACCAATTGTCTTATACTTTTCTTATCATCTCTTAGGTTAAACTTAAATGCTATCATTTTTGATTATAGATACATTTTATTATATTTACTTCTACGAATTCTGGTGTATATTGGTTTCCAATTAAAACTGTTTTCATTTCTTTGAGTTTTTCCGTGAAGGAATCTAAATTTGAACAGATGTTAGCTAATCTCAAGGTCTCCGTGTAAATTGTGGATGCTTTGACTTCTATAGAGATATCAGAATGAGCATGAGGAAATCTTTTAACTCTAAAATTAAAATCATCTGTCTTCTGTACAATTCTTCTACAGTCTTCTGTAAAAATCATCATCTGTACAATTTTGTGTGTATTCTATTATTAGTTATCTGTATACTAATATCTAAGTAACTGGTTTCATAGGAATTAATGTGCGTCTTTTTGAGCTCCATTACATTCTTGTATATTAGTGAAATTTGACTGTCCACAAATGCTTCATTTTTATTATGGATTATAAGCAAGTCATCCATATATCTAAAAGGTTTGGAAAGTACGTTATTTTCAATTTTCGCGCTAATAGAGTACCTATACTACAACATGGAAACTGTTATATCGGCTAACAATGGGCTGAAGTTACCTCCCTGAGGAACTCATTTAATCTGTTGAAGCACAAGTTCTCCGAAGCGACCGTAACTGTTGCGCAAAAGATAGTCAACGTGATATATCAAGTCTGTGATGGTATAATACCTGAAACCGCCTTTATCTAGCTCAGAATCTCAATAAAATACTCTGTATTCATTGGTAACTATCCATTTCTATTAGCATTTTTGAGGGAAATTTTCAAAAATTCTTCATGTTGTAAAGAACAAAACTGTGTGGAAGTTTAGTAAACATATCTGTAAAATCAGCAGAAAAAAACTTGAACCCCATTGGTACTCAATCTACATAATTCAGCTGCTATGTTAATGTTGGAGATAGACCAATAAGTCTTGAGTCCTCCCTTCCTTTGGTAACTAACATTGGTATAATTAATAAAATGTGTCTTGAGAAACGAGAAAATTTTTTGCAGTTCTACTGCTAATGGTTTCATGCTGCTGTTTCTTGCTCCCGTAATGAATCTGAATTTTGTGGGATCCTTATGTAATTTCGGTAAAGCGTAGATGATGGGTAACTCACAATCTATGTCAAATTTAAGTCCTGCTTTAATATTGAAAAACTTATGTTTTAAAATGGTTGTTTGCCTGTTGGCATTTTGAATTAACTTATATGTGTCATTATGGTTTTGTTCTCTTTCAAAATTACCGTTTATGATATTAATTCCAAGTTTTTCATGAGAGTTATGGTGTAGTGTTTCTTACAAACAATACCATAATTATTGCTAGCTTTATCTAAAGGGCCGAAAATGAAGTGTGTCTGGTATTCTTTTATACTCCTATCAGGTATCAGGCTATTAGACTGCCTACGGAAGGAAGCCCCTTGCAGTATTGGTGTGAGTCTTCTTCTGTACTGTTTTTTGAAGTGCAAGTTATTTATTTTTGTAACATCTAGCTTGTACTTATTTTTCATATAGTTGATGAATTTCGCTGTAGCGTCGAAATAAGTTTGTGTTATTTCACTCCTGTTATTCATCTTTTCTATCCTGTATCTAGTTCCTTTATTCAAAATTTCTTTGAAAATTGAATTTTTATTATATCAATATTCCCTGTTATGATGTGTTGATGATGGGGATCAATATGATCTTTATATTCATCCCGACCATATTTACAAATGCATCCATCTGATAGTATTTCTTGGATGCTAATTGTATCCAAAGTTTTTAACATTTTATTATAGTTGAAAATCATGCTAGATACAGGATTATCATAAATATGAACCACTCTTACTTTATTATAACGTTCTATTTCAGTGTTAGCAACAAGGTTAGTCAAATCTATCTATGCTGTTGAAAATTCTATTGAAATTAATCCGATCAGAAACGCTATTGAAATAATTCATTTTCAAGTAGTAGTAATCTTCTTGTTCATTTTTACGCCTTTCGTTACATTCCAAGTGATAGTGGAAATGAGTAAGAAGGCACAGAACCAGAAACTTAGTTTTGTTGGTGATACTAGATAGGAGAGAATCCGACTGTGATAGTTCTGTAAGTCTTCGTATATTTCTTTTATTCATGTGTTTTATCAAACTATATATTTTCATAGCATTCAGCCCATCTTTTCCTTCTTTCTCTATGTAATCGACAACATTTTGAACATCCAAAGAATTTAATCTATTTATCTTTTTTCTTCTACCTCTATTATTCCATTCCTTGGTAATTTTGAGTGAAAAGAATTGATGTTTGACTTTATGCATAAGTGGATTACTGATATCTGAGATATTTCCATATCCTTTAATATTATCATTAAGTCCAAAAGGGTATGGTATCATGAGAAGTTTTATCCAAAACTCTTCCTTCTCCAGTAAAATGTTTCTATCATTATTTTCTGGACAAGAGTCCAAAATGTGTACAATTATGTAGGATTTACATTTATGATAATGTGTGTGTAATGGAGTAATTATTTTATGGTTGTTAATATTGCGTAGGTGTTCCATTACTCTCTCTTTCAAACTCCTAGTTATCATTCCAACATATTGTAAATTACAACTGGAGCATTGTAAGCAATATATAACACCTCTAGACCTACAGTTAGCGCCAATAGTCTTGAATGTATTAATACAAAATTTTGTAACGGTGGAATCAATATAATTATCAAAGTTTGTAAGTCTACAAAGAGTGCATTTTGCCGAACATTTTTCACCTTTTTGATCATTACCAAAATCTTTTATGGTATATTTGTTAGCTCTATTCTTATACTTGGTGAAGGAAGACAGGGAGAAGTGGTTTTTTGCTTGATTTGGAACCTGAGTTTTTGACCAAAATCTAAGTAAGTGAGCGGCCAAACCACTTACAGAGAGGAATTCTCCCTTACGGGTTTGCCAGGGCTGCTGGCGGGGTTGTCAATCCCCAAGGTTTTGACTTAGTACTGGGTGGCGCGAAAATCTTATCCCTCTTGACATTTTCCGCTAATAACCCCATCAGTACCAGTCCCTATTTTTATTCAGAGGTATGGCCCATCATAAATCTGTGAAGGAATTGGACTGGGATTGCATCTAAATCCCAAAGTGTACCTGAAAAGAGAACTATGTAAGGCTGGTTTGCCGAAAATGTATGTTAAGAGCTAACAAGAAAAGATGAGTCATGATTAAAGGAAATCGGTTAACTACTTGCCGGCTCACAATTAATATCCTTTATATATAACGAGAAGGAAAATAGTAACGAATCGCAAATCATATCAATTATTGAAGAGGTTTAAACAAAAATTAGTTACATTATACATATGAGTAGGAGAAGAAGAGAATGCATCCAGATGTAGATGCTTCAACATCGGTGTGTGCAATAATCCTTGACTGACAAAGACGTATGATAATTTACAATTAAAACTTATAGCCCTACCTGCTCACACACGTCTAGGAGGAGCAACAGCGGAGTGGTCAGCCACGGTGGAACCCATGTGACAAGTAGATTTCAACATGGTGACAACCCGATGAGCTCTACTTCAACCGGCTCCAAATGAGACGGCAAAGCTATAATTACATTGAGCAAACAAAAATTGAATTAATACGAAGAAAATGCATCAACTAGATGCTTCACCACTGGTGCGTGTCACATTTTGTGACGGACGAAGACAAGCTTCGTGATCAATGTGATTAGAATCGAAGTTAGATAAGAATGTCAACTATTTTCTAAGAATTGATGAGAATTGACAGTAAGAAAAGTCAGGGTTTTGAGCAATGTCAAAGAGAATAGTATTGTGAAGTAAAATTTTTTTTACTAGTATAAGTTATAAATCAAAATACATGATGAAGTATGAAAAAAGAGGAATTGTTAGCAAGAAAAATGGCGATTAGATATGACTGAAGTATTCATAAAGTAAGGAAAATGTTCATTATCGATACCTTTATATAAGAAGTAGATGTGAAAACCCGGCTAGCGGTGCTGGAGATCAAGTGCCCCTGGGTTGCCCTCAAGAAAGCACTTGATTCCAGTAGTACCAATAAATTATACTAATACGTATATAAAGTTCATATGTATAGGAATATACATCAAGTATGGACAACTACATGATCGCCAACTTTATAATTACATTAGACCCCATCTTCAGATAATTCATGGTAGGTTCATCAAAAGAGGAAAGATAAGAAAGAGAAGCTGAGAAAGTTCGTTTCGCCCCTGGTCTCGGACGAACTTTATCAAACAGCTCTGCCGGGGCTCCTCAGTGAAGAACAGAACTGTCGATGAAAAAGAAGGATGAATACGAAAGCATGAGCCGAGCAGAGTGAAGCAGTGTTAAAAACGTTAGAAAGAGGTATTAGGGCAAGTATACTATCAATATCAGAATGAAGTCCGTATGATCACAGTCCTTATTTGACAGTATCGAACACCGACCTATCAACAGTGAAAACTTAGCATGTTATGCTTTTTACCAATTGTGTTATACTTTTCTTATCGCTCCAGCCGCGAAGCGGCTGGAGAGGTTTGGTTTTGCCTAAGCCTTGTGATCACCTAGAATTTCATAAAATAGTTTATAGAATCTTTGAAACAAAATTTCTGAAGATTTCCTTCTGGATATAAGCGAAGGGGTCCAGAATACAACTGCTATCCGAATTTCAACAAAATCGGTTCACAAATAACAAAGTTGTGAGCCCGAAAGCTTAAGAAAATTTCATGGTGTGCGCCGTAGGCCGTGGGCCGTGGGCCGTCACGCTTTTCAGTCCTCACTGCTAATAGCCACTGCCAATGGTTGCAGGCAATCAACTTGGCAGACAGGTAAGTTGGTAGGGGGTACGTAGGCTGGTAAGTAATCGATTTGTAGGTGAGTGGGGATTCTGATGACGTCATCGGGACGTCGTGAAAAGTGCTTCGGGCTTCTGATGACGTCATCAGGACGTCGTGAAAAGTGCTTCGGGCTTCTGATGACGTCATCGGGACATCGCGAAAAGTGCTTTGGGTGTCTGATGACGTCATCAGGACGTCGTGAAAAGTGCTTCGGGCTTCTGATGACGTCATCAGGACGTCGTGAAGAGTGCTTCGGGCTTCTGATGACGTCATCAGGACATCGCGAAAACTGCTTCGGGCTTCTGATGACGTCATCGGGACATCGCGAAAAGTGCTTCGGGCTTCTGATGACGTCATCAGGACTTCGTCAGAAGTGCTTCGGCCTCCTGATGACGTCATCGGGACGTCGTGAAAAGTGCTTCGGGCTTCTGGTGACGTCATCGGGACGTCGTGAAAAAGTGCTTCGGGTTTCTGATGACGTCATCAAGACGTCGTGAAAAGTGCTTCGGGCTTCTGATGACGTGATCAGGACGTCGTCTGAAGTGCTTCGGGCTTCTGATGACGTCATCAGGACATCGCGAAAAGTGCTTCGGGCTTCTGATGACGTCATCAGGACATCGCGAAAAGTGCTTCGGGCTTCTGATGACGTCATCGGGACGTCGTGAAAAGTGCTTTGGGATTCTGATGACGTCATCGGGAAATTGCGAAAAGTGCTTCGGGCTTCTGATGACGTCATCGGGACATCGCGGAAAGTGCTTCGGGCATCTGATGACGTCATCGGGACATCGTAAAAAGTGCTTCGGACTCCTGATGACGTCATCGGGACGTCGTCAGAAGTGCTTCGGGCTCCTGATGACGTCCCTGGGACGTCCTGAAAAGTGGTTCGGGCTTCTGATGACGTCATCAGGACGTCGTGAAAAGTGCTTCCGGGCTTCTGATGACGTCATCAGGACGTCGTCAGAAGTGGTTCAGCCTCTTGATGACGTCATCGGGACGTCGTGAAAAGTGCTTCGGACTTCTGATGACGTCATCAGGACGTCGTGAAAAGTGCTTCGGGCTTCTGACGACGTCATCAGGACGTCGTGAAAAGTGCTTCGGGCTTCTGACGACGTCATCGGGACGTCGTGAAAGTGCTTCGGGCTTCTGACGACGTCATCAGGACGTCATGAAAAAGTGCTTCCGAGGCTTCTGATGACGTCATCAGGACATCGCGAAAAGTGCTTCGGGCTTCTGATGACGTCATCAGGACGTCGTTGAAAGTGCCTCGGGCTTCTGATGACGTCATCGGGACATCGCGAAAAGTGCTTTGGGTGTCTGATGACGTCATCAGGACGTCGTGAAAAGTGCTTCGGGCTTCTGATGACGTCATCAGGACGTCGTGAAGAGTGCTTCGGGCTTCTGATGACGTCATCAGGACATCGCGAAAACTGCTTCGGGCTTCTGATGACGTCATCGGGACATCGCGAAAAGTGCTTCGGGCTTCTGATGACGTCATCAGGACTTCGTCAGAAGTGCTTCGGCCTCCTGATGACGTCATCGGGACGTCGTGAAAAGTGCTTCGGGCTTCTGGTGACGTCATCGGGACGTCGTGAAAAGTGCTTCGGGTTTCTGATGACGTCATCAAGACGTCGTGAAAAGTGCTTCGGGCTTCTGATGACGTCATCAGGACGTCGTTGAAAGTGCTTCGGGCTTCTGATGACGTCATCAGGACATCGCGAAAAGTGCTTCGGGCTTCTGATGACGTCATCAGGACGTCGTGAAAAGTGCTTCGGGCTTCTGACGACGTCATCAGGACGTCATGAAAAGTGCTTCGGGCTTCTGATGACGTCATCAGGACATCGCGAAAAGTGCTTCGGGCTTCTGATGACGTCATCGGGACATCGCGAAAGTGCTTCGGGCTTCTGATGACGTCATCGGGACATCGTGAAAAGTGCTTCGGACTTCTGATGACGTCATCAGGACGTCGTCAGAAGTGCTTCGGGCTTCGGATGACGTCATCGGGACGTCGTGAAAAGTGCTTCGGGCTTCTGATGACGTCATCAGGACGTCGTGAAAAGTGCTTCGGGCTTCTGATGACGTCATCAGGACGTCGTCAGAAGTGCTTCAGCCTCTTGATGACGTCATCGGGACGTCGTGAAAAGTGCTTCGGACTTCTGATGACGTCATCAGGACGTCGTGAAAAGTGCTTCGGGCTTCTGACGACGTCATCAGGACGTCGTGAAAAGTGCTTCGGGCTTCTGACGACGTCATCAGGACGTCGTGAAAAGTGCTTCGGGCTTCTGACGACGTCATCAGGACGTCATGAAAAGTGCTTCGGGCTTCTGATGACGTCATCAGGACATCGCGAAAAGTGCTTCGGGCTTCTGATGACGTCATCAGGACGTCGTTGAAAGTGCCTCGGGCTTCTGATGACGTCATCAGGAGATCGCGAAAAGTGCTTCGGGCTTCTGATGACGTCATCAGGACGTCGTGAAAAGTGCTTTGGGCTTCTGATGACGTCATCAGGACGTCGTGAAAAGTGCTTCGGGCTTCTGATGACGTCATCAGGACATCGCGAAAAGTGCTTCGGGCTTCTGATGACGTCATCAGGACGTCGTGAAAAGTGCTTCGGGCTTCTGATGACGTCATCGGGACATCGTGAAAAGTGCTTCGGACTTCTGATGACGTCATCAGGACGTCGTCAGAAGTGCTTCGGGCTTCTGATGACGTCATCAGGACGTCGTGAAAAGTGCTTCGGGCTTCTGATGACGTCAACAGGACATCGCAAAAAAGCTTCGGGCTTCTGATGACGTCATCGGGACATCGCGAAAAGTGCTTCGGGTTTCTGATGACGTCATCAGGGCGTCGTGAAAAGTGCTTCGGGCTTCTGATGACGTCATCAGGACGTCGTGAAAAGTGCTTCGGACTTCTGATGACGTCATCAGGACGTCGTCAGAAGTGCTTCGGGCTTCTGATGACGTCATCAGACGTCGTGAAGAGTGCTTCGGGCTTCTGATGAGGTCATCAGGACGTCGTGACAAGTGCTTCGGGCTTCTGATGACGTCAACAGGACATCGCGAAAAAGCTTCGGGCTTCTGATGACGTCATCGGGACATCGCGAAAAGTGCTTCGGGCTTCTGATGACGTCATCGGGACATCGCGAAAGTGCTTCGGGCTTCTGATGACGTCATCGGGACATCGTGAAAAGTGCTTCGGACTTCTGATGACGTCATCAGGACGTCGTCAGAAGTGCTTCAGCCTCTTGATGACGTCATCGGGACGTCGTGAAAAGTGCTTCGGACTTCTGATGACGTCATCAGGACGTCGTGAAAAGTGCTTCGGGCTTCTGACGACGTCATCAGGACGTCGTGAAAAGTGCTTCGGGCTTCTGACGACGTCATCAGGACGTCGTGAAAAGTGCTTCGGGCTTCTGACGACGTCATCAGGACGTCATGAAAAGTGCTTCGGGCTACTGATGACGTCATCAGGACATCGCGAAAAGTGCTTCGGGCTTCTGATGACGTCATCAGGACGTCGTTGAAAGTGCTTCGGGCTTCTGATGACGTCATCAGGACATCGCGAAAAGTGCTTCGGGCTTCTGATGACGTCATCAGGACGTCGTGAAAAGTGCTTTGGGCTTCTGATGACGTCATCAGGACGTCGTGAAAAGTGCTTCGGGCTTCTGATGACGTCATCAGGACATCGCGAAAAGTGCTTCGGGCTTCTGATGACGTCATCAGGACGTCGTGAAAAGTGCTTCGGGCTTCTGATGACGTCATCGGGACATCGTGAAAAGTGCTTCGGACTTCTGATGACGTCATCAGGACGTCGTCAGAAGTGCTTCGGGCTTCTGATGACGTCATCAGGACGTCGTGAAAAGTGCTTCGGGCTTCTGATGACGTCAACAGGACATCGCAAAAAAGCTTCGGGCTTCTGATGACGTCATCGGGACATCGCGAAAAGTGCTTCGGGTTTCTGATGACGTCATCAGGGCGTCGTGAAAAGTGCTTCGGGCTTCTGATGACGTCATCAGGACGTCGTGAAAAGTGCTTCGGACTTCTGATGACGTCATCAGGACGTCATCAGAAGTGCTTCGGGCTTCTGATGACGTCATCAGACGTCGTGAAGAGTGCTTCGGGCTTCTGATGACGTCATCAGGACGTCGTGAAAAGTGCTTCGGGCTTCTGATGACGTCAACAGGACATCGCGAAAAAGCTTCGGGCTTTTGATGACGTCATCGGGACATCGCGAAAAGTGCTTCGGGTTTCTGATGACGTCATCAGGACGTCGTGAAAAGTGCTTCGGGCTTCTGATGACGTCATCAGGACGTCGTGAAAAGTGCTTCGGGCTTCTGATGACGTCATCGGAACATCGTGAAAAGTGCTTCGTGCTTCTGATGACGTCATCAGGACGTCGTGAAAAGTGCTTCGGGCTTCTGATGACGTCATCGGGACATCGCGAAAAGTGCTTCGGGTTTCTGATGACGTCATCAGGACGTCGTGAAAAGTGCTTCGGGCTTCTGATGACGTCATCAGGACGTCGTGGAAAGTGCTTCGGGCTTCTGATGACGTCATCAGGACATCGCGAAAAGTTCTTCGGGCTCCTGATGACGTCATCAGGACGTCGTGAAAAGTGCTCCGGGCTTCTGATGACGTCAACAGGACGTCGTGAAAAGAGCTTCGGGCTCCTGATGACGTCATCAGGACATCGCGAAAAGTGCTTCGGGCTTCTGATGACGTCATCGGGACGTCGTGAAAAATGCTTCGGGCTTCTGATGACGTCATCAGGACGTCGTGAAAAGTGCTTCGGGCTTCTGATGACGTCATCAGGACGTCGTCAGAAGTGCTTCGGCCTCCTGATGACGTCATCAGGACGTCGTCAGAAGTGCTTCGGGCTTCTGATGACGTCATCGGGACGTCGTGAAAAGTGCTTCGGGCTTCTGATGACGTCATCGGGACGTCGTGGAAAGTGCTTCGGGCTTCTGATGACGTCATCAGACGTCGTTAAGAGTGCTTCGGGCTTCTGATGACGTCATCGGGACGTCGTGGAAAGTGCTTCGGGCTTCTGATGACGTCATCAGACGTCGTTAAGAGTGCTTCGGGCTTCTGATGACGTCATCAGGACGTCGTGAAAAGTGCTTCGGGCTTCTGATGACGTCATCAAGACATCGCGAAAAGTGCTTCAGGCTTCTGATGACGTCATCGAGACATCGCGAAAAGTGCTTCGGTTTTCTGATGACGTCATCAGGACGTCGTGAAAAGTGCTTCGGACTTCTGATGACGTCATCAGGACGTCGTCAGAAGTGCTTCGGGCTTCTGATGACGTCATCGGGACGTCGTGAAAAGTGCTTCGGGCTTCTGATGACGTCATCGGGACGTCGTGAAAAGTGCTTCGGGCTTCTGATGACGTCATCAGACGTCGTGAAGAGTGCTTCGGGCTTCTGATGACGTCATAAGGACGTCGTGAAAAGTGCTTCGGGCTTCTGATGACGTCATCAAGACATCGCGGAAAGTGCTTCAGGCTTCTGATGACGTCATCGAGACATCGCGAAAAGTGCTTCGGTTTTCTGATGACGTCATCAGGACGTCGTGAAAAGTGCTTTGGGCTTCTGATGACGTCATCAGGACGTCGTGAAAAGTGCTTCGGGCTTCTGATGACGTCATCGGGACATCGTGAAAAGTGCTTCGGACTTCTGATGACGTCATCAGGACGTCGTCAGAAGTGCTTCGGGCTCCTGATGACGTCATCGGGACATCGTGAAAAGTGCTTCGGGCTTCTGATGACGTCATCGCGACGTCGTGAAAAGTGCTTTGGGCTTCTGATGACGTCATCAGGACGTCGTCAGAAGTGCTTCGGGCTCCTGATGACGTCATCGGGACATCGTGAAAAGTGCTTCGGGCTTCTGATGACGTCATCAGGACGTCGTGAAAAGTGCTTCGGGCTTCTGATGACGTCATCGGGACATCGTGAAAAGTGCTTCGGACTTCTGATGACGTCATCAGGACGTCGTCAGAAGTGCTTCGGGCTCCTGATGACGTCATCGGGACATCGTGAAAAGTGCTTCGGGCTTCTGATGACGTCATCGCGACATCGCGGAAAGTGCTTCAGGCTTCTGATGACGTCATCGAGACATCGCGAAAAGTGCTTCGGTTTTCTGATGACGTCATCAGGACGTCGTGAAAAGTGCTTTGGGCTTCTGATGACGTCATCAGGACGTCGTGAAAAGTGCTTCGGGCTTCTGATGACGTCATCGGGACGTCGTGAAAAGTGCTTCGGGCTCCTGATGACGTGATCAAGACGTCGTCAGAAGTGCTTCGGGCTTCTGATGACGTCATCGGGACATCGTGAAAAGTGCTTCGGGCTTTTGATGACGCCATCGGGACGTCTTGAAAAGTGCGGGACTATCCTAGACGGGGGGGGGCACTCAAGATTCATGTCAGAAATGAAATGAACGACCGATCTATAACGCTATCAACCGAAGTATTTCTACAGAACTTCATCCACAACAATGATTGATAGCAGCATCAAACATCTTTTATCAGGATTTCCATTCTTTTTCATGAGCAAATCGTGGGCGCCCCCCCCCGTCTATGATAGTCCCAAAAGTGGTTCGGGCTTCTGATGACGTCATCGGAACATCGCGAAAAGTGCTTCGGGTTTCTGATGACGTCATCGGGACGTCGTGAAAAGTGCTCCGGGCTCCTGCTGACGTCATCGGGACGTCGTGGAAACCCGGAGAGTGGGCAGGTGCTCGGGATCCGTTGCTGGTCATCCGGAAAATTGTGCAGGCTACCCAAAAGAATGAGCAAGAGTTTTGAGCTTTGCGCTAGTCGTCTGAGATAGTGTGCTGGATGCATCGGAATTGGCGAAGGAGTCCGAGAACACCTTGCAAAACTTTTTTAAAAGTGTGCTGATGACAAGCATAGCGTGCAGAAAGCTTGAGATATTATGTATAGTTCAGTTTCGCAATCGCGTTCAGTCCTCATTATCACAATCGTGGAAGCGAAGCGGTTGTTTCTGAAAAAATCAACCAGAATCATTCTCAAAACAACCGCTTCGCTTCTACGATTTTGATAATGAGACTTTGCGGACTGAACGCGATTGTGGAACTAGATCATAGGTCATGTCGCCAGGCTGCTTTTCAGTTTTGTAACGCGCTTAGGCTATTCACACAACCCCATTTTGAGTGTTCCCTCATTCTTCTTCACCAGCCTACTGGTTTTTTCTGCAATAAATGGTACTTGCTTATCAGCATCTGAATTCGAAAACAAATTGCTAGAATTATCTCCATTCGCAGCTTTTCCACTGTTCATATCAAATTCATGGAATCGAAGCGGCTGTTCTGTGAAGGAATGGGGCGGAGGAAACGAAAGAATGAGTATGGAAAACTGCTTTATTCCACTAATGTGAAAGTGTCCAAATGGAATGGAAGGTAGTTTCTGACTTTGCAGGTTTTAAGTTATGTAGTTTCATTCGCAAGCGAAGAACTGCGGGCATATTCTGCATCCGGCTGTAGGCCAGCAGGCTTTCATGATTATCGGCTACGCCTGAGCGACCACCCATCACCGGGGCCTAAGACCCGTGTCAGAGTTGGTTGAGAAAATCACCGTGGCCGACCCGTTCGATACGTATGAAAAACATGAAGGTAGCAAATAACACCCGGTGTAGCCAGCTGTGGCTGACGCGATAAGTATGAATGAATTATGTGGAACGATATCATGGATATCATTCATTTCTTAGCTAATATTATCATGTGAACATCGATCTTGTCAGCTACATCGGGTGATTTTTCTGAGATAGTTTTATAACAGTTTGGGCCGCTGATTCTTGTGACCACAGAAAGAGGACTGATCTAGTGTGGACAGGAAGAGGTCTTTGTTCAAAATTCTTGCATGGGACATTACTGCGTAATATCAAGAAAAAGTGAACAATTCTGTAAAAAAGGGGTCTCCCAAGCAAAAGTGGTTTGGTTCGCGTTACAAACGTTTCAACAAAAAGGGAACAATAGGAAAGTGGAATGAGGAGAGTGTACAAAAAATGAGCAATATCCTCTAAAAACTCTTTTCTTTGTCGAAACTTCTAAACAGCGGGAACAAACCGTTGCGGATCTCTATGAGGAAGCGCTTTTGGCTCCATAAAGGACTTTGATTATGTAAATGCTGATAAAATAAGTATATATCGCTTCCTCATACAGAACCGCAACGGTTTGTTCCCGCTGTTTAGAAGTTTCGACAAAGAAAAGAGTTTTTAGAGGATATTGCTCATTTTTGTACACTCTCCTCATTCCACTTTCCTATTGTTCCCTTTTTGTTAAAACGTTTGTAACGCGAACCAAACCACTTTTGCTTGGGAGACCCCTTTTTTACAGAATCATCTCTTAGGTTAAACTTAAATGCTATCATTTTTTGTTTATAGATGCATTTTATTATATTGTTGTCATCTCCACCTGCCTTTCCATTTTTCATTTTCCAGACACAATTCAAAACCTCAGCCTCAGTCGGCGGTTCCTCCCTGACATCATAATGTGCTCTCTGAACATGCGGGAGCTCAGGTACTGATGGAGCTGGACGATTCAGTAGTGAACTGAAGTTATCCTTCTATAATAGCAGCGTCTCATCACCAACTGCGACTCCGTTTGCAGTATTCAGTATAGGCACACACCTCTTCATCTTGCTGCTGTACTGTCGCTACAACGAGTAGGCTTTTTTCGGATTCTCCTCCCGAGCCATTTCGAACTCCACAGCTCTGCACATCCACTCTCGTTCGCGATCGCACTGAAGCTGCGGACGCAACCTCCTCCTCAGACGCTTTTCCTCCACAAAGTTTCCTGCCGTTCGGAGAGCACTCTAATCGAAAACGGAAACCATACAACGATGTAAGGCACAGTCCAACCTCAAAATCGTTTTTCTGTTTTTCTGCCTATATTGAAAACGGCCCCACGCTGATTCCAATAATGTCTCTGAAATCGTACAAGACCCTCTAGGAACGAAGTAATGGCCCCTCAAAATTTGAGCTACGGAAACATGGTGGACGAGTTGTCCGTGGCTTGTAACTTCCGTCATTTGCGACCGATGTATGCGAGCCGACCTGAATGGATAGAGAGGCTGGGAATGAAGGGAAGAACGGGGCTATTGATCGGAAATTATTGCTCACCTGACTACTGCTGAGCTCGAAAGATTGTAAAAGGGGCGTGCCAAAGTGGCTTCTGGATGTGGGAGCCCCAGGGTGGCTTCCTCCTATATCTCGCTTATTCGGAGGAATTGAGAACTCGCACTTGGCTGGTGCTATATGTGGTGGGTCTACCTCACAATTACGTGGGAATCTCAGGTTTCGCCCCTGAGCTTGGACTGTGCCTTTAAGTCTGACGCATGGATTGGACGTGCGGGGTTGGCGGCCTCACTGGAGAATGGGGTTTCGATTTGCGCAAAGTGATCTACCGTCGCAGCCCCGTTCATTCATCAGACTAAAATTCTTGCGCGATCTCTTAGTAGATGATGTTTTCGCTAAGACGTAGGCGTACTTCTTTTCAGGCTGTACAGCCGGGAGTGCCTGTTTAGAAGCGTCCTGCATGCATTTGAAAAAGGAATGCGCGTCGCAAAGTTTTTTCTTTGCCCGTATCTTTGCCTATCGCTGAGCGATGAGGAGCGTCCGACTCCAATCGATACCAATGGCTCTACTCACCTTCCTCTATGTGGGGTATGAAGGCACAGATGAGATGTCGTATGTTAGTACCGTGGCAGTGTGGAGGAAAGAAGACCGCCTTCGTGCAAACCGACGTTGAGCCCTCCGAGAAGAGGGTTTTTGTCATGGGAGAGGTGCTGGTCGGCCGCAGGTCTCCTGAGGATTTTATTACAAAGGCGGGCGTCGATAGGAATCCAGGTCCAGCGCAGAAGTATCCATGGCCCCTAGCAATCCCGTCGAAAGGAGGGAGCTCATAGCTGCCTCCCCGGCGCGAGGTGGTGGCTCACATCGCAGGCGAAAGAGGTGGTGGCCGCCCTATCCTAATGCACGTGTGCGTGCTGAGGTGGTGACTTCGCTCGCAGCTGAATGTCACCCACTTCGACATGCAGCCATGGACGTCAGGTCTGAAAGGTAGCCACGAGCTGCGAGTGGAAAGTGGAAATAGCGCGCACATTGCAGAGGCGCGTAGGGAGGGAGCCAAGTCATGGGTCGTGCATGACCGAGATGGTGGCGGCGCTGGGAGGAGAACACGATCGCTTGATCTTGTTGACGACGTTTGACCATCTCCGTTGAGGTTCAAGTAAAATTTTGAGTTTTGGGCTGATCATGCGAAAATTCCACGCAGTGGCTGTGAATTTGGCATTGAAATGATAGCCTCCCCTAACATGTGATAAATCTTGGAGAAAGAACCTTTATGAAGCCTACAACAACGAAAAACGCTTTAATGAGCTGATTATCGCTGCAATGATGTTGGCCGTCTTTCAAAATCAATCGCTCCTCATCAGCTGTTGATTTTTCGCAGACGCTAGTTGTTTCCTATTATTATTTCTGTTTCTGACCCCTCAGGTTAGCTACTTTTTTCATAAAAGGCTGTAGGTAAATTGTCTATACTGTATGTTCTATTCCGTGAGTTTCCTTCGCCAAAAAACGAAAATAATGTGATGCTGAATTCGACAAATTTTTCATCTCCAGAGTGCTTAGCGAATTTTTCGTATCGTTTCATGGTTCACTAATTTTGCTAGATACGAGATATTTTTACAGATTCTTCGCGATGAAAAGTTTGAAATCGTGTCTCAGTTATTCATATCTCGAACTGGCTTTGTTCGTTTCGATCGGAATGGCACTGTTATTCAACACGTTTTTTCAGCACATAAGCTGTCGGAAATGCATATTGGATAACCCCATCTCTCCTCCCCAAAAAAAAAAAAAAAAAAAAAAAAGAACCTCACCTACAAACTAGCATACCGTGAAACACATTGCGTACAGTGTTTATGAACAGAGTAAAGAAAAAAATTTTAACAGCAAGGAAAGGAGGAAACGGCAGCAGCAGTCAAGCATAGCAGCAGGATTAAGGGTGTTAATCAATTTTCTTCAAAGAAGAAAAAAAAGAGTTACTGATTATGAGCTCCTAGTACCTATAGGCATTCAAGAGTTGTTTTCACTTTTTTGCCCTAAAAACAATCAAGAACAGGCCTACACCACGGTTTTCATAAGGTAGCTGAGTTATCATCAAAATTTTTGGGTGTAGGTAAAATTCTCGTGATAACTTGTGAACGGTTTCCCAGCCTCTAGAAAGGGCATTTTTTTCGGAAACATGGAATATTCAAAAACATAAGGATTTGCTTCTTTTCTTAACTCATTTGAGATCGATGTTTGTTAAGCGAATAACAGCGTGTTCATGTACAAACATGGTTCTCGGAAGCAAAATCATAAGTTTTGTAAGAATAGGTATAATTCTGGAACTGGAACATCGTCTGCTAAGTTTAGAAGAAGGTAAGTGTAGCACGGGAGGAAAAAGAATAATTCTCAACGTTAAGCATCACTCTGACTAATTCTAGAGTAATCTGTGGACTTTTCGAAAAAAAAAACCAGAAAACATGAACTTCTTTGCAAATTCGAAAATTTGTACTTGTGCAACTGCTGAAAACGTGTAAGCAGAGATAGCCGTGCGTAGTTTGTAATAAACTTATCAGAATAGGATGGACTGCAGACCTAAAGGGATTGATTTCGATGAAATAGATTGCTGTTGACTGTTTCGTTTATCTCACACCCTTGTTAATACGAAGCATGCCGCCTGCAACATTGTTGCACGGTTCAGTTGCTGTGCGCGCTGCGTGGTTCGACTCCGTCACATAACTGATTTTTGCAAATAAAATCATCCTGCAGAGAAGGGTCACTCGGGATTGGCGACAGTAGGTGGCATCTGGGCCCGTAGCAAACCCCCCGCCGCCACCACATAAAGATGGCAGCCGACCTGAGGTACATCGTGCCCAGATGCCACCTACTGTCGCCAACCCGGAGCGACCTTTTCCGACAGGATAAATCTATTTGCAAAAATCAGCCACATGATGGAGTCGAGCCACGCACGTTGGTCGCATGGACAGCGCGCACAACAACTGCACAACGCGATCACATCGGATTCGGCATTCTAGGTAGTAGGAAAGGTGTGGGATGAACAAAACAATCAACAGGAATGGATCTATTCTATGCAAATCTTTCCTAATCTTTTAGGTCTGCAGTCCATCCTAATCTGCTAAGTTCATTGCAAACTATTCACGGCTATTTCTGCTTACACGTTTTCAGCAGTTGCACAAGTACAAATTTTCGAATTTGCAAAAAATTCATAGTTTCTGTTATTTTTTTGGAAAAGTCCGGAGATTACTCGAGACTTTATCAGAGTGATTTTTGAAAAATATCCCCTATCTAACGTGTTATACTTACCTTTTTTGAAACCAAGCAGTTGATGCTCTAGCTCCAAAATTATACCTATGCTTACAGGGCTAATGATTTTTCTTTCAAAAACCGTGTCTGTAACACGATCACGCTGCTATTCGCTTAATGACTTAAAATGGGGTTGGGAATAGAAGCAAATCTTGATGTTTTTAAATATTTAATGTTTTCGAGTGCAATGCCCTTTTTAGAGGCACAGAAACCGCTCAGAAATTATTGCGAGAATTTCGTCTGTAACCAAGAACTGTTAATAACTCAGCCACCTTTAAAAACTCCGTGGTTTAGGCCTGTTTTTAATTGTTTCCAGGGCAAAAAAAAGTGAAAAGAAAAATTTTCGAAAATAATCGGAGTTTCTCAGACTTTTGAAATTTTTTTCGAGACGGTCGTCCGAATTTTTATCTGATGGGAGCTCATAATAATAAATTTCTTGTGCTTGTTTTCTCTCCAGAATATCTATCATCAACTTTAATTCTGCTGCTGTGCTTGACCACTGCTTCCATTTCTCCTTCCCTTGCTGTTAAGGTTTTTTTTCTCCACCTCTTTTCATAAGCGCTGCATGCACTGTGTCTTACGGTATGTTGGTATGTGTGTGAGGTTTTTTTTTTTTGGGGGGGGGAGTATAGTTGTACAATTTCGAAAAAAATGTCGAACGAACGAAAATCGAAATTACGAACGAAAATTGAAAAATTTTCGTTCGTCGACATTTTGAACCAACGAAATTTGAAAAAAATTCGTTCGACGAAATTTTGAACGAACGGAATCTGAAAAAAATTCGCTCGACGAAATTTCGAAGGAACGAAAACGAACAAAAAAAATTCAAAAAATCTTTCGAAAATTTTTCCAAAATTTCGTCCGTGTACAACTGTAGGGGAGAGGAAGGAGTTAATCGAATGCGCACTTCAGACAGCTTCTGTGTTGAGAAAAGGTGTCGCACAACAGCACCATTTCGATCGAATTGAACAGAGCCACATAGAGATATGGTTAACTGAAACACGATCTCGAACTTTTCATCGCGACAAATTTGTAAAAATATCTCTTAGTGGAGAACCCAGAAACCATCCGGAAAATTAACAAGCTCTCTGGAGAAAATAAATCGATGGATTCGATTTCAAATTATTTTCGTGAATTCGCGAAGGGAACTCACGAAATGGAACGTACAGTATAGACACTTGGTAAGTACAGCCTCTTATGAAAAAAAGAGTCAGCCTGAGGGTTTACAAACAGCAATATTAATGAGAAATCAGAGCGAAATCAGCGCCAGCAAAAAATTAACAGCTGATGAGGAGCGATTGATTATTCCGTCTTGAAAGATGGCCAGCATCAGTGCAGCAATAATCGGCACTCATTGAAACGTTTTCCGTTGTTGTAGGCTTCATAATGATTTTTTCTCCAAGATCCATTACAAGTTAGCGGAGGCTATCATTCTCATGCCCAATTGACAGCCATTGCGGGGAACGTTTGCATGATCACCACAAAACTCAGAATATTACTTGAACCTCAACGGAGATGGTCAAACGTCGTCAGAACGGTCAAAGGATCGTGTTCACCTCCCCGCGCCGCCACCACCTCGGTCATGCACGACCCATGACTTGGCTCCCTCCCTACGCGTCTCTGCAAAATGCGCGCTATTTCCACTTTCCACTCGCAGCTCCTGGCTCCCTTTCAGACCTCAGGTCCATGGCTGCATGCCGAGGTGGGTGACATTCGGCTGCGAGCGAAGTCACCACCTCAGCACACACACGTGCATTAGGATAGGGCGGCCACCACCTATTCCGCTTGCGATGTGAGCCACGACCTCACGCCGGGGAGGCAGCTATGAGCTCCCACCTTTCGGTGGGATTGCTACGGGCCCTGGGCACGATGTACCTCAGGTCGGTTGCCATCTTTATGTGGTGGCGGCGAAGAGTTTGCTACGGGCCAATGTGTCACCTGCAGCAAGGATGTTACCTGGCATAAAACAAGTGTCCAGTGCTCCGGAAGCCAAAGGTGGGTGCATCTCTCCTGTTCGGGCCTCAGTTCTGTGAGGCATCATTACTCATCCTTTCGTTGTATTTTATGCTCTGCCCCCAGCAACTCTGATTCCTCAATTACCAACCGCCCCCTCTCCATTGTTCACATAAATCTCAACGGGCTTCGCACCAAATTATCTGAACTCTCTATTCGCACGTTCTCAACACCCGGATGTTATCATAGTTCAAGAAACCAAGCTCTCTCCTTCTACCACTTATCCCCAGCCTAAAATCCCGAGATTCACCGCCTGTCATATGCCAAGGTCTGCTCTTGGGGGCGGAGTGTCTACTTTTGTGCAATCTGCCTTACCTTCTCATATTATCCCTATTACTCCAAAGAACGGTACTCTCGAGTACATTCCTGTCCACTTCCTCCTCAGAACCCCTTCATCTCTATTCATTATCTATATTCCTCCTAGAGCATCTTGTCCCCCGTCTTACAACCCCATACCCCTCCTTAATCTGTTGAACGACTGCTCACTCTCCCCTTCAGCTGTCTTTGCGGGTGACTTCAATGCTCACACGTTCTGTTCCGCTCTTGATTCTGACGCCAGAGGGGAAGATGTCGAAGAATGGGCTGACGAGTGTGACCTGGTTATCCTCAACAATGACCAGCCCACTCGTCGCAATGCCAACGGCCGACCTTCTAGCCCAGGTATCTCTCTTGTGTCATCCAATTTTTCTGATGCTTGCACGTGGTCCACATCCACAACTCTCTCCAAGGATCACATTCCCGTCTTTGTCTATATTGATCTCCCTGACTCTCTTGCCCGTTACTTTGGTTTTCGTCATTGTACTTATCTAAATTTAGGCGTAGCAGACTGGACCCTGTTTAGAGATGTTGCAATCCGCCATGCGGTCGACTACCCATGGAATGGTGATGTGCATCAGAAAGAGCGCCATCTAACAAGTGCCATCCGCAAGGCCATCAAAGCAGCAACTCTTGAGGGTCGTGTCAAGACCCTTTTTCTAAATGTCAGCAGGGAAATACTGCAGAAGATAAGAATCAGAGATGAGAAGAGAGCCGCAGACCATTTAGACCCGGAGATCGCTGTGCTGGATAACAAGATCAAGAAGGATCTGGATAAGAACAGGAAGGAGTGATGGGAGAAGTTCACTGAGAAGTGAATTTCAAGACGGACGGAACTACGGCGTGGAAAGTGTTGAAGAAATTCCGGCAAGTTAGCTCCCTCGATGAGCTCCGCTATTAAGTTGTTTGAGGAGCACGTCTTAAAATTAGGGAAAGCAGCTACTCACGCACTCGGTAAAAATTTTTTCATCACACGTACCAAGCGAGGCGTTCAAAAGAGAGTCACGGTTAGTGATCTGAACCGGTTGCCGCTCATGAACGCTTTTGAGGCGTTTATTCTCACTCAAGTAGAGAAGGCTAGCAAAGAATTGCGGAATTCGAAGGCTATCGGACCTGACGGTATCTCCCCAGCCATCCTGAAGATGCTCCCCACGGAACTTCTATCGATGCTTGCAGATATCATTTACACTTCTTTCTGGACCTGCATTCTACCCCAAGCTTGGAAGACAGCCAACGTAATACCGTTGCCAAAGCCAGTCAAGTCCCAAGGCACGGCAAAAGGCTTTCGACCAATTAGCCTGTTATCGCCCGTCTCCAAATCAGCTGGAAAGTTGATCGTGACGGACCTAGCTAATCAAAATGAGCGACAGCAGCATCAGCATGGGTTGAGGAAACTTCACTCTACTACTACTGCTCTATTGGAGATCGCGAGCTCTGCGGTCGATGGGTTCAACATGAAAAAGCCCCTGAGAACGGTGGCCGTCGCCCTTGACCTGAGCAAAGCATTTGACTCTGTTAACTTGGGACTGCTGTCCGAGAAACTGCTCAAGTCGTCGCTACCATCATGGCAGAAGCGACGGATTGCAGCGTTCACGAAAGGTCGCTGGGCTAATGTTCTGTTCCAGAATCACGTATCCGATAGCATTCCCATAGCAGCCGGTGTTCCGCAAGGCGGAGTGTTGTCCCCTGCCCTATTCAGCTTGTATCTTGAGGACATTCCCGAGCCTCCCAATGTTGTAAAGATTGTTATGTATGCCGACGACATCACCATCATGTGCCAGGACCATGACCTGCAGGTAGCCGCTAACAAGATCAGCGCCTATCTCGTCGAGTTGAAGCTCTTCCTCGATAATATGATGCTCACAGTCTCTGCTGCAAAATCTTCTGTTTCAGTGTTTGCAACAAACACCAAGGAACACAGTGACCACCCAGATGTCAGATGGGATGGTGACCGGTTGCCAGCAGCAAAATTCCCCAAGCTGCTTGGCCTTATTCTTGATCCGTCACTGAAGCTCCACAAAAACGCGGAACAGAAGCAAATAGTCGTCAGGACTAGGCTTAATATCTTGAGAGCTCTCAGAGGAACATCATGGGGAAGCAACCGAGAGACTATATTAGGAACCTACTGAGCAATACTTCAGCCAGCTCTGAAATATGCGGCACCAGTGTGACAGCACCTGGTGTCTGACAGCTCCTGGAATAAGCTGCAGCGTGTACAGTATGCTACGCTTCGAATTGCTACTGGTTGTGCAAGGAGCTCCCCAATAGCACATCTTCACGCGGAGGCCTGCATACTCCAGTCAAGGAGCACTGAACTTCAGGCACAGCAGATGTATATTAATGTCCTGAGACAGCCGAACCATCCGACAAAGAGAGTCATGAAGCCCATTAGAGAGAGGTCGATGAGAACGCCGTTCGCAGATCCTCCTCGTGAAGTTGATGCACAGAGATGAGCCGACTCCAACATGGAAAAGCTTCGTCTACTGCGTAAGGAGCACACCCAGTTTGTTCGAAGATATATGGGGAAGGCGGCTGTGACCCCTATCTTAAAGGCAGTGCCGCCTCGGGTTTGCGAGTCAGAGTCTCAACTAGGCAGGCGAGCCAGGGGTGGTGGTCTTTAGGATAAATTCACGGGTGCGCAACTTAAGGATAAAATCAATTAGCGGGACTGTAATTAGTGATAGTTCGCGCCTCGACTCAGATTACCAGAGGGCATAATTATCTCTCTCGACTCAGAATTTCTCGCACAGTCCGCACAGCGACTAGTTCGCCGCAACGCGGTGATGGGGCGCGTCTTCATATTCCTCGTCGAGGAGGGTGAGTGGAGGCATTGGCATCGTTCTGAATGGGATGCTCCTAATTGTTCTGCCATAGGCAAAGGTAGAGGCATGGTCATATCTTTGATTGGTATTTAAAAAAGGTAACGGATATCGAATGGATTTAGATGAAAAATGGGACCGGATGTTATCTCTTCTAACAATAAACAATTGGTGCTTAATTCAATAAATGAATGTGCATGTAAGGAACACGAAAATTCATTTATTTGATAGAATTAATGGAATTTAAAGGCAGTGTTCACGATAATCCTCAATTTCGTGATTTCTCGCTATATTGAATAAAGGCAGTGTTCACGATAAATCTCGTTCTCGAGGTCTCGGTGTAAAACGCTAAGTTGGCAGGTGCTGTAGAGGATAGGGTCGAAGAAAGCAACGAAAACTGACCAGAAATAAATACAAACGACTTTGAAAGCTCTCCCGGTGCGCCTACCTATCCCGGTCCGCCCCCCAATCGGACGAGCTTGTGGCGCCGCACACGTTTCGATGGCGAATTTCCACAGCAGGGCCCATGATTCTCGTCCACGCCCTGAATTTAGAAACCGTTATTTGGACTTATTCTGGACGTTTTTCTTCCCTGTTTTTTCACTATTAGTTACCTCACGACCAAACAATCCCATTTTTTGGTCGAACTCGAGTGCCATACTCATCGTGAACACTGCCTTTAAGTGGACCCCGGGTAGAACTAAAATGACGTAGAAATTGAGAAAAATGCATCAGAAGTACACGAAATCCTTAAGTATCACATGAAGTTATTGTTGTGGCCATGAAATCTTTTGTGGACCCGTCCTTTGCAAATCTCTATTGCTTCGTTCTTTCCTTAAGACTCCAACTAATCCAGCTTTGCATAAAATATTCTTCTATTTTCGATTGACCTAGTTTTCTACCGGTGTCAACCACTATGAACATCTTCATTCAACCGGACAACTAGTCCATGTTAAAGAATAATGTCATTGAAATACGACGTTAAATGCCGTTTCTTCGTGGCTGTTTTCAGGTGATCATAACTTTTGAGGGGCATTTCCAGAGCTACACATTTTGTAGGTGATGTCAGGTAGCCCAAAATGGTCGATTGAATTGCTGATTCGATTAGTTGGCCCTCGGGTTGAACTGAAATAACAAAGAAATCGAGAAAAATGCTCCAGAAGGGTACGAAATTCTCAAATCTCACCTCTCTCGAGTTTCACTGGAACTGTTCGTTGAGACAATGAAATTTGATGCGGAACCGTCTTTTGGGATTCTCTACTCTCTGTTGCTCTTTTTTTTCATTCAGACCAAAACTATCACTGTTTTGCCTGAAATGTTCTTCCATTTTTGATTATCTCAATTTTTTCCGGTGGCAACCACCATAAACACATTCATCCAATCGGACAACTAGCCCAGGCCAGAGAATATTGTCACTGAAATAAAACGTTTTAGTGCGTTTGTCGCTGTTTCTTCGTAATTTCGGTAACGCTTGGTTCCCAACGCATTGTTTTGAGTGGAGAACTCGGGAACGAAAATCACCGTGAACACTAATTTCAGGTAAACTAATGATACGTGTACATGTAGCATCTATTGAATGATATTCTAATTAGCATGTGTTGCCAATCCTGTGATCAATAAACTGGCAATGGATCGCTTACCGCCTGTGGTCCAATCATAATCCGTGAGGCAGCAATTGAGGCTGCGTTACTCGCCGCGCGGAGATGGCCGCGCGATCTTGGCTGTCTGCTCCCTCTCTCGCGGTGGGTGGGGCCATTTCGCAAGCGAGCCGAGGTGCCAACAGCTTTAACGAGTTCATAATTACACCAGTGATCTCTGATTTTGTCCTAAAGTCCCTCTCCCTAAATTCACTATAGGATGCCTCGTTAATGATGGTTCGCACCTATCCATTGTTTGCCAATGGGGAGCATGGGCTCCCCTAATTACTTATCTCTCGCGGACGTCGTGCTGCGGCCAGCTCGTCGCGGCGCTATGAGGGAACGAGCCTTCGCCTTAGAGATGGAGGAAGAGTCGTCACGCCGAGCTGACCCGTACTAATTGCTTTGCCATAGGGAAAGACAGAGTCCTGTGTATCTTGTGGATTTGGATGAAGAAAAGCAGCCAAGAATGGCCGAATCATCAAATGAAAGAACACAAAAAGGGAGTGAGATAAAATGGCTGAAAAAATTCAATCAAGGCACCAAATTTACCGATGAAATACAACGCAACAAATAACATTGAGACAATCTGTAAGTAGTCGCCAGGAATGAGCGAATTTCTGATTCTGAATTCTGATTCGGAAGGCGGAATTCCGCTCATCCCCGGTTTGAATGTTAGGATTTAGAAAGAAGCCATGAATAGCTGCATGTAATACTGAAGCATTCATAGAAGTGATCAACAGAGGACAAAGCTTATACCTTACATTTACACATAAATGACGGCTAAAATGAGAGCTCACTACAAAGGAGTAAGCGTTTTTTTTTGGTTTCTGTCCTCCCAGCAAAAGGAGTCATTATTGATAAAATCGGAAAAATTAAGAAATTTTCTATTTTTCTCGCGATAGAAAACAAACAATCAACCGAATTTTTATAATAATTGTCGGTTAAGGAAGAAAATCAGCTTACTTAATAGTTGCTCGCATGACGCCTTTAGGGGGGGGGGAGACGCGTTATTAATGTATACAACTCCATCATTAGTTTTTAATTCGCTGACACTGTCATGTCTTTGACTAGTCCAGATTCTGACCCCTTATCGCCTTTCCGGATACAACATTCTCCGATTGAAACTTTTATTTATCTCACTGAATCCTGTCCAGTTTAGACCTCCGACCTCTCGATTCAAAACTTCTCTCTCAGCTCCTTTTCTCTCCCTGTCTCTCTGTCTCCCTCTCTTCTGGTCTAAGTCTTCGAAGCCGAGGCATCCCCGTCAGGGTTGTGCGTAGTAGAAATTTTGTAATTCGTTAGTCGTTAGTCGTTCAATCGGCCAAAACCCTCGTTTCGTTAGTCGTTAATCGTTAGGGGGTGTGTATACAAGTCTGTTGGTACCTGCTCGTTGGTGCCCCTGCTTCTACTGAACCCAGCAGACGTTTGAGTGTACACAGGGAACGTTCGAGCGATATAGCGTGCACAACTATATCGCGAAAGTATCCCATAATTGCATAAAGGTGTCGCCGTCCGGCACACTGAGGCCTCTGGTCTATAACACCTTAGGATCCGTACCCAAGGAGTCATGGAGTCTTTGGCCACAAGCCACAATTTCGCCATCTGAACTGTCGATCGCTGTCGAGTGATATCCAAAAAACTGCGCTATCAAGACCTCTGAGCTACTTCCATGCACCGTTTGCTGCTTTGCAGGAAACCCGTCTCAAGGACAGACCCGTCATCAGCGTCGGAGAGTACACCATCTACTGCGGTAACGCTGACTATAGGAGAGTGGCAGGCTGTGCAATAGCTGTAAGGAAGGATTGCAATGGTATGGTCAAGGAGTTTGGCTCAACGTCGTGCCGGAATGCATTCGTACGACTGCGGGATCACAGAGGTTTCAATCTGTGGATAGTGAGTGCTCATGCGCCCACCGAAACCGCCGAAGACAATTCGAAGGATGCGTTTTATGAGGAATTCAATGCGTTGCTGGCCAGGATACCTTGTCAACATGCTGTTGTCGTGGGAATAGACGCAAATGCGAAGATGGGGCTTGATCAGGAATCCGAAGTACTCGGTAAATGGTTCTACCCAGTGGAGCAGACATCGGACAATGGCTACCGCCTTGTCGACTTTTGTGAACGCAGTGGTCTGATTATTGCATCGACAAACAAGAGGAGTCATCGCCGCCATCAGCTCACGTGGCAGGGACAAACCCAGCTATCTCCAGAAGAGCAGCGGAAGCGGAAGATGACAACTTTGAAACTACAGCTTGACTATGTCCTGACGAGGAATTTTCCAGTATCGGATATTCGAAGATCTAGAGCTGTGTGGGATGTCGCATTTGATTCAGATCACCGTCCTGTTCTGTTAAACTTCACTGCGAGGATTTATAAGAGGAAGCGAGGGGCTCAGCCTCTCCAGAGGATTGACATGACAAGTCTCAGAGATGAAGAGTGCAGGAGGAATTTTCGACAACGCATTTCTATTCACATCGGAGTACGGAATAAGAAGAAACTTTGCGACGCGGATTCTTCTGTCAAGTGCATCCAGGACGCTTCGAAAGAGGCACTCCCGGTTGTACAGCCTAAGAAGGAGTTCGCCTACGTCTCAGAAGAAACAACATCTACCTACAACAGAGTATGTGCTCTCCGAACTGCAGGAAACTTCGTGGAGGAGAAGCGTCTGAATAGGAAGTTGCGTCGGCAGCTTCATAGTGACCGCGAGCGAGAGTGGACGTGTAGAGCTAAGGAGTTCAAGAAGGCTTAGGAGAAGAAGAATCCGAGGAAAGCCTACACTTTGCTGCGACAGTATAGCGCGAAGATGGAGAGATGTTCTCCTGTCTTGAACACTACCAATGGAGTTGCAGTTGGTGATGCGACGCTGCCAATATGGAAGGATTACTTCAGTCCACTACTCAATCGTCCAGCGCCATCAGTACCTGAGCTCCCGCATGTTCAGAGTGCACATTACGATGTCAGTGAGGAACCGCCGACTGAGTCTGAAGTTTTGGATTGTGTCCGGAAAATGAAGAATGGAAAGGCAGGAGGAGACGACAACATCCCTGCTGAAATGCTGAAAGCTCTTCCTCCATCTGGGATTGGTGAAATGACCAACACCATCCGTGCTATATGGATGAGCAAAAGGATACCCGATTCGTGGAGACATGCGATCATCGTACCTCTTCACAAGAAGCTATCCGTCACGGATCCTAAGAACTACAGAGGAATCTCTCTACTTTGTGTCATGTACAAGGTTTTAGAACGTATCATTCTCAAGCGACTTATCAAACATCGTAAAGGAACGACCAGAGATGAGCAAGCCAGTTTTCGACCTGGAAGATCGACCATCGACCAAGTGTTCGTCGTGAGAAGAGTAATTGAATCGTGGCAGCGGTTTTCGAAGCCATTACAGCTTGCTTATTTGGACTTTGAAGCTGCGTTCGAATCTCCTCATCGTGATCGATTGCTCAATGCTCTGCGAGCAGATGGAGTCCCGGAAAAGTATGTTCGGTGAATCGAGGACATGAACAAAGGAACAACAGCAGCAGTTCGTACACCTGTCGGATTTACGTCAGCTTTCGAGGTGAAAACAGGAGTAAGGCAAGGAGCCGTAGCAAGACCTTTTCTTTTCAACTTCGCCGTTGATGACATCATGCGTAGAGTTGCAGAACAGTTTCCTGCGGATGTGATCCTAACACCATCAGGACGCTCCCTTGTCGACCTGGAGTACGTCGACGACATTGTGTTATTCGCTGAAAACAACGCAAAACTGCAAAGGATGGTGAACCTCGTTTCGAAGTATGCCGCAGCCTATGGACTTCGTCTTCGTCCCGACAAATGCAGGCAGATGTGGGTCTCTCAGAGGCCTTCAACGGGAGTTTGTGTGGACGGACAACGTATCGAACTGGTAGACGATTTCTGTTATTTGGGCTGTTTGCTGAAGAACGACGGTAGTTATGCAGCGGATATTCGACAACATTGTGCGAAAGCTACGTCTGCATTCAATTCTCTAACCAAGTGTTTGTGGTCTACCACCATCGCGAAGGAAGTCAAGTTGCGCGTCTACCTATCCGTTATTCGCCCCATCATGATGTAAGGATCGGAGACGTCGGCAGCACCGAAGACGCAGATGGAAAGGTTGGATTGCACGGAGAGGAAGCTTTTTAGGCATTTGCTTGGATATTTCTGGTCGCGTGTATGCCATAACGAAGATCTTTACGAGGAAATCGACGCAGTACAGCAACGCTTGACACGAGGGAGGTGCCAGCATCTCCTTAAAGGCAGCGTACGCGCAAAAAACCGTGTTCATTTTTTTCACAATTTCGCTCATGTAGGCCTGCCAGGTTGTGATATATCGCAAATGGACCACTCAAAACACTCAAATTCCTGAGAAAAACTCGTTCGGAAATCCTTGAGCATTCAGCTCCCTTTTTTTCACGTCTGTCCGGTGTGTCTTGTGCAATGCACAAATTTTGAAAATTTGGACGGCTGATTTGGTTTATCCTCATTAACTTTTTAAGTTCCACAATTCTTTTCGTCTTTCAGCTGTCAAAAGGTCTTAAAAAATAAGAAGCTTTAAATACACACGTCCAAATTCAAGGATCCTTCGAATAAGAGAAAATAGAATTTTGGATTTAAGTTGCCTGCCGGAGCCCGTCGTGGCGCTTCTGTTCCTCGTGTTAGATGATCGACCGGGGAAACGCCTTTTCAGACCACGGAGCAGTTTTCAAGAGCCTATAGCATTATGTTTACGCTACATTGAGGTCTCAAGCTTCGGCAACTATCTCCACTTGGTTCAAGCCTTGGATTGAGAAGAAAAACCCAGATGTGGTTTTCAGCGCGGACGCTGCCTTTAAGCCATCTCAAGCAGCAATGGGAAGTCGACTTCGACTGCTCGAGCCCTCTGCAAAAATCTCCGCTGTAGCCGGTCAGTTTTGGAGCCGCTTTAGTGAGCCTACCATAAAGTCGCGCGAGTCGCGTAAACGCTGTGCCTAACCTTGCGCAACGTTCGGTTGGGGTTAAATGTAAAAGTTCCAGAACTGCAAAGCAGGAAAGGTTGGGTCCCAATAGTAAGTTTGAGCCGATTGATGTGAAAAGCGGAGAAGTCCGTCATAAGTGAATCTCGTTATCAACAACTATAGTCCGTCGTAACCGACCACTTTGCTGTCAACTACGCTCGGCTGGGAATGTCAGCGAAAGGTTTCACCGAAAGTTGGAAGTGGAAAGAAAAAATACTAGGAATGAAAAAAAGTTAATGTTTACTATGCTCTAGACAGCAAATTAGCACTCTCAGGCTATTCTCGGCCCCGAGCCGCATCGAATAGAATTGGGGTCGCTTGAGAAATCAGCTCATTCCCTCAATCTCTGGGCCACTGCTATTGCTGTTCGCGCAAGCTACAGGAGCCCGGACAGCAACAACAGTGGCCCGGGAAGCAACAACAGTGGCCCGGATAGCAAGAACAGTGGCTCGGACAGCAGCAGAAGTCAATCGAAGATTGTGAGAACGAGCCGAACTGTCAGTCGGTTCGGGGCCGAGAAGCCTGAGTTGTTTCCCCATTAGCATTGCCACGATTTGTTACGGATTCGTTACGATTTTAAGGAGAAATTTCGTCAATCGTAAATCGTAAAAAAATTGCCAAAAACGCCCGTAATCCGTAATTCGTAAATCGTAATTCGTAATCACGCACAGCCCTGGTACATACATACTACGACGCATGCTCAACCATTGGCTTCCAAGACTTTGCTTTTGAATTTATTCGATTCATTACTTAACAACGTGCAGCATAATTTCTCAAGTTCTAGATGGTTAGTTTAAAATTGTGGGAGATGGACTGTCTTTCAGGCCTTTTTTGAGATGCTATCGGAGAAGAGAGGACTTCAGGTTTGGCTCAGGCTCTCATCTGTTTCCGTAGGCACAACCAACCCCTCCTCAATTTTGAAATGGTGTTTTTGACAATCCCTTTTGATATTCGCTTCCAGAAGGGGGCAGTTTCTTCTGATTGAAGAGTTGCTGGTAGAATGAAAGGGCTTACTCCGATCAGGCGGTGCTGTCGATGTACTCTATGAGTCGGAGAGGGGGTGTTCCGTGGTTAGCAATGATCCTTTCAAAACCTCCGGATGATTCAATTCCAATTCCGTTTTCATTGCTTCGGTCGCCTCAGAAATGTTTTCTCCAGCCCCTCAGAAATGTTTTCTCCAGAATAGGTCACGCCTCCAGTAATGGAGATCTTCGAATTTCTTCATTAGTAAAATTCGAGGTAACGCGCAATTTTTTTTGAAGATGAGATTGAGCATCTAAAGGTCAATAGCTCTGTTTTGAAATTAACATTCACTGGGGAAAATGGAAGTGTTCAGAATGTGTTTCTGGATTGTGAAGAGGTAAAATGTGGAGCGTCTGTATGTGTGCATGCACTACTTTTTGATTTGGTAAAATGATCGTCTCACCGGAAGAGCTTCATATGCATGCCTCGACGGATTTCTCGATGGCTGTCGACTTTCTTTCAGATCATTGTCACAATGGACACCGTCCCTTTTTCCAGTAGACGCTCGGGCAGTGTTTTTATCCTTAACACAGCCTTCAATTGAGCAGTCTGGAATAGCAATAGCAACCCCGTAAAGAACGTTTTCTGCTTTTTCATCTCTCATACACTACCTCTATGATCACCTTGAGAGCTTAAAAAATTATTGAGTCATCATTCCCTCTCACCTTTTTCTCGCAGATCATACCGAAATCGTGTACGTATCTCACTTATTGGTGGGGAAGCTCCCGAGGAGAATAAGCCTAATTTGGTCGCTATCACTCGGTCGAGGCAAGAACGGTGAGACCCCTTCGGACTCAGGCATTGTGGGGTTTGTAACCCGCAGCAAACGCAGGTCATAATCTGAACCGCTCCCGTTAGAAACGAAAAAAATGGGCAAAGCGGGTGCTCCATATCCGCCGTCTGCCCCGCTATATCCGGCGATTCACTGCCGTTTGCAGATTTCGATCATGTTCGGTTTCGCCCGCGATATCCGGCGAATCACTGCCGTTTGCAGGTTTCGACCAAGCTAGATGAGATTTTCAACGGCAAAGGAGGTCGTCGTCCTATTATAAAAGAACGTGGCGCTAGTGGCGGCGTCCCATTATTTCAATAGGAGCGGGTATCCCCCAAGAAGGACACGGTTCATATCGCGGCCCGCGTGAGGGAGTCACCCCCACCGCGGTCCGCGACAGGGACATCATCCACGGCGCGGTCGACCGCGTGGGAGCTTTCTCGCTGAGGACCGTGGGGGAGACCCCTCAGCGGTCAAAAATCGTCCAGAGAGGGACTCGTAGCCACTTTCCAGGAGCGGCCCCGAAAGGCCGACTCCGCTCTTTCTGGGATGAGGCCCCTTATATACGTGCTCTGCTGCTGATATGGGCCTGGTCAAGTGTGGAGTCATCGATAACGTGATTCGGCAGATCAAACGAGTTCAGGGACTGTCAAATCGTGTACGAACGCAACATCGAGTCTCTCTGCAGCAGTGACGTCATCGCCAGCCAAACGGCGAAATCCGAGGTTTGGCAGGCGCTGACCGCAGACCGGAATGGCCATGCGGGAACTCTGCCGTTTGCCCCACACAGGTTGAAATGGGACGGTTCAGTGCGCGTTAGAAACGCCAGAGTGTCTGAGGAGAGGACGTCTCACTGTTCTTCCCCCGAATTGATTACCCCGAAGAACTCGTATTATACTCAGACACTGTGGGGTTTGTAACGCGCAGCAAACGCGGGTCATAATCTGAACCGCTGCCGTTAGAAACGAAAAAATGGGCAAAGCGGGTGCCCCATATCCGCCGTTTGCCCCGCGATATCCGGCGATTCACTGCCGTTTGCAGGTTTCGACCATGCTAGATTAGATTCACAACGGCAATTTCAATAGGAGCGGGTCTCCCCCAACAAGGACACGGTCCATGTCGCGGCCCGCGTGAGGGAGTCACCCCCACCGCGGTCCGCGACAGGGACATCATCCACGCCACGGTCGACCGCGAGGGAGCTTCCCTCGCTGAGGACCGTGGGGGAGACCCCTCAGCGTCAAAAATCGTCCAGAGAGTGACTCGTAGCCACTTTCCAGGAGCGGCCCCGAAAGGCCGACTGCGCTTTCTCTAGGATGAGGCCCCTTATATACGTCCTCTGCTGCTGATATGGACCTGTTCAATTGTGGAGTCATCAATAACGTGATTCGGCAGATCAAACGAGTTCATGCGCTGTCAAATCGTCTACGAACGCAACA
Organism: Aplectana chamaeleonis; assembly: GCA_029168955.1. Classification (NCBI taxonomy): domain Eukaryota; kingdom Metazoa; phylum Nematoda; class Chromadorea; order Rhabditida; family Cosmocercidae; genus Aplectana; species Aplectana chamaeleonis. Next base: position 117,664 of record JAPDOI010000820.1, on the reverse strand, counting down.
CCGAGCCTCTCTGCAGCAGTGACGTCATCGCCAGCCAAACGGCGGAATCCGAGGTTTGGCAGGCGTTGAACGCAGACCGGAATGGCCATGCGGGAACTCTGCCGTTTGCCCCGCACAGGTCGAAGTTTGACGGTTCAGTGCGCGTTAGAAACGCCAGAGTGTCTGAGTAGTAGAAGTTTGCCAACTCTTTTGATCTTTTATTCAGGTGACGTTTCGGGACCTAATTCCATTATCGAGCCTCTGAAACGTTCCATTCGAAATTCGACAAACGAAAAATCAAACCTCGAATGAAGGATCAAAATAGTTTTTTTATCTTCAATACAGCAGGTGACAACGAAGAATGTTTGAGACTGCTGATTGAGGGGGGGGGGGGATAAAAAGGGAAGTTCCGTTTATGAACCCCTTAGCCTGACTTGAAGTGGTTCCCTTGTCAGCCGTGCAAAGTATTCCGGGAAGTTTCAGTGAGCATACAAGCTCGCAAAGGTGGTTAAGATAGCGACTTTAGTGGGGTCATACGGCGCTCACGCCGTTGCAAGCGCCAACCAGGAGTCCATGTGACCGTATTTGATACATAACCCAAATTTCATGTTTGAATACTGTCATTTTGGCTCGTTTTATACCTTTTAAAGGTTTAAGCGATCCAGTAAAGGCCGTGCGAGTGTATTAGCGCCGTTATCACAATCAGTTTGTCGTTGTTAGCTTCGCTATTTCGGCCAAAGCGGTGTAACTCGTGCACTTCCGCGCAAATGCAGAAAAACCGTTATTTATTCATTTTATTCGTTTTGTTTTTGGTTTTCTTCTGTCGTTTCTCGACACTAAGAGCTCCAGGTCTTCGATTCATGCCATAAAATTTATTTCTCTTTTGAACTTGCATGTTGCCTTTAAAGGCACAGTCCAACCTCAGAATCGATTTTCTGTTTTCCTAAATATCTTAAAAATTGTCCCACGCTGATTCCAACGATGTCTCTGGAATCGTGCAAGACCTTCTAGGAACGAAGTTATGGCTCCTCAAAAATTGAGCTACTGAAGCATGGTGGACGAGTTGTCCGAGGCTTGTAACTTCCGTGATTTGCAACCGATGCGAACGAGCGGACACGAATGAATAGAGAGGTTAAAAATGAATGGAAGAACGGGGATATTGGTAGAAAATCATTGCTCATCTCGCTACCTTTCAGCTCGAAAGATCGAAAAAGAGGCGGGCCAAAGCGGCTTCCTGATGTGGGCGCCCCACGATGGCTTCCTCCTATATCTCGCTTATTCGGAGGAATTGAGAGCTCGCACTTGACAGGTGTTATATATGGCGGGTTTAATTAAAAATTATGTGCAAATCTCGGAATTCCTCCCTGAGCTTGGACTGTGCCTTTAAAGGCACAGTCCAACTTTAGTATCGACTTTCTGGTTTTCTGCCTATCTTGAGAACGGTCCCACGGTGATTCCAATGATATCTCTGAAATCGTTTAAGACCCCCTAGGACCGGAGTTATGGCTTCTCAAAAATTGAGCTACGGAATCATGGTGGACGAGTTTTCCGGGGCTTGTAACTTCCGCCATTTGCAACCTATGTATGCGAGTCGCCCAGAATAAAGAGAGAGGCTGAAACTGAAGGGAAGAACGGGGCTATTGATAAGAAATCGTCTCTCATCTCACCACTATAGAGCTCGAAAGATCGTAAAAGGGGCGTGCCAAAGTGGCTTCCTGATGTGGACTCCCTAGGGTAGCTTCCTCCTATATGCTTAATTAGAGGAATTGAGAGCTCGCATTTGGCAGCTGTTATATAGGATGGGTCTACTTCACAAATGTATGGGTTTCTCAGATTTCGTCCCTGAGCTTGGACTGGGCCTTCAAAGGCACAGTCCAACCTCAGAATCGGTTTTCAGCTTCTGTACCTGTCTTGAAAACGGTATTACGCTTATTTTAATGATGCCTCTGAAATCGTACAAGACCCGCTAGGAACGAAGTTATGGCCCCTTGAAAATTGAGCGGCGGAAGCACGGTGGACGAGTTGTCCGAGGCTTGTAACTCCCGTCATTTGCAACCGCTGTATGCGAGCTCTCCTGAATGAAGAGAGAGTCTGAGAATAAAGGGCAGAACGGTTCTTATGTTCGGAAAGCGTCGCTCATCTTGCCAGCGTTGAGCTCGAAAGATCGTAGAAGGGGCGTGCCGAAGTGGCTCGCCGAGGTGGGCGCCCCAGAGTGGCTTCCTCCTATATCTCGCTTATTCGCAGGAATTGAGAGCTCGCACTGGGCAAGTGGTATACGGGTTGGGTCTACTTCAAAATTATGTGGAAATCCCAGATTTCGTCTCGGAGCTTGGACTGTGCCTTTAAAGACAAGCCTAGTTTGTGATCTATGTAAGTAAATTCTATTATTCGGTTACCGTTCATTTCCAATGTACACGATCATTCTTTGTCAAATACACTTTTCAAAATTTCATTGTAAAAATGCGCATACGTGCTAGACTTAGGCAATTGGGCTCATTCCCCTGCAGTCCGGCTTTCGGTAGAGATTCCGACCGGAGCAAACGGACAGAAACATGTTTTTTCTCAGTCACTATTTTCGAATAAGCTCGAGATTTCTGGCCTTCGGCATATTTTTGTCTTCTATTAAACCACACAATATCATACACCAGCGCTCTTAGTTAGTCATCGTCCACAGTGGCAGGCTTCTCTTGGAAGCCGTTGGATTAATATTTAACAATATTACTTTTTTGGGGAAGCGAAAGCTGCGGAAGCTTGTGTCATAGTTGTGTTTTTGACCACGGTCTGTCTCGCTTCCGCTTCGTGGGAGAACCCACGATAATATCTTTGTCATGGGGTGCAAATTATACTTCCCTCTATTTATAGCGTTAAATTGGAATCATAGTCGATTGATAAAAAATGTGGAGGAAAGAGGGTGGGTTGCATGGTCTTTTTGGGAGATGAGGTCTAGTAAATGGATGGGGCAGCGGCGTTCGATCGTGATTCCTGATGGGAACTCGGCTGGCCGCCAGTGATGGCATGCATGAATGCGACAGCGAGGGTCAGGGAGCGCTATGCCGCACGTACACTATGCCGAGCGGTCGAAAATCGACATTCAAAGTAGGAAGTAAATGCAAATTTACCTAATAAAATCAGTTGAACAGTGAAAGCAAGCACTTCTGTCAATGTTTCTGACTAGATGAGTCAATGTTCACTGATTGATATTTAATTCCAAGACAGCTGATGTTCTTGATATTAGAGATCATTGATGCCGATGATGTGAAGTGGACTCGTCCACCATCAAAAGACAAGACAGTTCAGGCTTAAATTCGTCCAAAACAGCGGTTTTCTCGCGATTTTTTCTCATAGGTCCTACTACTCTAAACACAGAAAAGGTTTTAGAGAGGAAAAGAAGACAAGCATATTTTATCGCGACCACTGCTTTTAAAAACTAGCACTAAATCGCTCTGTACGGTCCTAAGAACTTGGATGTGGTGTGCCCGCACAACCCACTTCCCGTGCGGCTACTGGGCCTCATTCCATTACATCGGCTGCAAAAGACGGAATTTACAAGCCTCGGACAACTCGTCCATCATGCTTCCCTAGCTCAATTTTTGAGAGACCATAGCTCCGTTCCTAGAAGGTCTTGTACGATTCCAGAGACATCATTGGAATCAGCATGGGACCGTTTTCAAGATGGACGGAAAATGGATTAAACAACTTTTAATCGTGAACATTGCCTTCATCAAACACCGCTGTGAACATTTTTCATTAAAAAAGCCGGACAAAGTATTTGCAGAATTAATTCACTTCCTGTCCCAATAATTACCATCAGCCCACCAACCCATGATAAGGCGACCGATCTATACGAGTTCTCAACTGGTTCATTCGTCTAAAAAAAAGACTGCGTTCACGCTACAACTTTGTATCGTTTGGTTTTGTAATCTTGAAGCTTGCAGGAATCGGTATGCCTCTGAAAGGATTTTTTGCAACTTTGGCTTTTCTAAGAGGTTAAGAATTTCACGATAAAAAACTATTGAAGGTTCTTCAACAACTTAGAACTTGGGCGTGCTCCTTTGACTCCCTAGTCAAAACATTATCATTAGTTACCGATTTAATGTCTTTTTTCGCAACGTTGAGCAACACAGAAACTGCACTAAAGGCAAACCCTGTTGTTTTAGCAAATTTTCGCCGAAATTTTGCCGTTTGAAGCGAAAATTTCTGCAAACGGCAACGGCTACGGCAAACCCCAAGAATGGCCGACAAACGGCAAATGCCGCACACCCCTGATTCCCATTCACCGTTTGCCTTTTTTTGCAAGAAACTCGCCTTAAAGGCACAGTACACCCTCAGATATGAATTTTGAGATTTTCATGTAATTGTGTAGAAGACCCCTCCTGTATAACACGTGCCAAATGCCAGATCTCATTTCCTTCAAATAAGCGAGATATAAGCGACCACCACAGGCCCGTCCCCCTTCGCTCACCACCACAGGCCCGACCCCCTAACAGATTTTTGAACCCGATAGCTGCTCGATGGATGGATGAATTCCAATAAGTCGTCGTTCTTCAGTCCATTACCGGACTGTCTCCTTATCCTAGCTTTCTCTCACGCAACGATTGCGAATGAAGAGAAATACAGACCTGAGACAACTCGTCCACCAATTTTTCACCCTCAGAATCTAGGCACATTTGAAGAGCCATAACTCTGTTCAAAGAGGGTCTTGGACGATTCTAGAGATACCACTGTGATCAGCGTGTGCCTCTCTCCAAGATAAGCATGAAATCTCAAAATTACTTTCTTGGCTGTCCTGTGCCTTTAAAGGCACAGTAAACCCTTAGTCATGAATTTTGTGGCTTTGAAGCGTCAATTACAACCCACAATGCCGTGACAGGAGTAGCAAGTTTGGCCCCGCCCGTATTTTCACGCCCCCTGTATTTGGCCTTTTCCTCCAACGCAAAGTTGCTGGGTCATCTTCACCGTCGGTGCTGTTGGTGGATAGCCCAACAAGTGAACCCTACACGTCACTGACGGCGGAGATGACACAGCAACCCTGCGTTGGACGAAAAGGGCAAATAAAGAGGCGTGAAAATACTCCTGTCACCGCATTGTGGGTTGTAAATGACGCTTCAAAATGCATAGGCGTTATGTTTTGAGCCATACCACTCTATTTCCGTTGAAAATCTCAAATATGTTTCTAAGCGTGTATGCTGCCTTTAAAGGCACTGTTCGCGATAAACTTCATCCTCGAATTTTCCATGACAAACGCTTCTCGTGACACTCAGAAGCAGAACAGTGTCGAAAAAATGGGACGAAAAGCTACCCAGGAGCCGCAAAATGGCTTAGAAAAGTGGGAAAACCCCGCCATTGGGGGCAAGTCCCGCCTCTTACCGCCCCTCGACGTGAACAAAGGAACACTCGAAATCGTGAGTTGAGCGATGGTTCCCGTTCAAAAGCCCCGTTCTTCCCTTCATTCTCAACTTCTCTCTTTGCTCAGGTCAGCTCGCTCACATTGGCTGCAAAAGACGGAAGTTAGAAGCCTCGGACAACTCGTCCACCATTTTCCCTAGCTCAATTTTTTGTGGTACCATACCTCCATTCCCAGAAGGTCTTGTACGATTCCAGAAGCATCATTGGAATCAGAATGGGACCGGTTTCAAGATAGGCAAAAAGCAGAAAAAGCGATTTTTATCGCGAACAGTGCCTTCAAGTGATTTCAGAGTTACCATCATGATCAAATGGTGATTTTCTCCAAGACAAGCATAAAACCTGAAAAATGATTTTCTGGGTGTCCAGTGCCTTTAACCCGTTCACGACCACGTGTCCCACCGGTGGGACACCCTTTTCAAAAATCGATCTCTTCGCCACAAGAAACTACTCTGGAACCTACATATGATCAACGTATTGACCTACCCAAGACTTGCTCAGACAGTCGGGGCTTAGTACGTCGGCACAATACCGTTAGTACGCCAGGGCAAACCGGGCATACTAACTCTCGTTGTGTGCAGGAGCTGCTGGTTGCGGCAGCATATCCTGCCAACGTGTGCTGGCGTCCTAACGCTCATTATCGACAGAATTAGGACTGCCACCCTCCTTACCGGTGTAGGATATAATTCTTGTCACGGCCAGCAGCAAGGAGAACATCCTCGCCGCGGTCCGCAACCAGGAGGCTTCCCTCGCGATGGGCGATGGGGATGATCCCCTCAGTGTTCGAAAAATTAGCTTCCGAACAGTGACACAAGGTCATCTCATCGGACTGGCCTCAAACGGCCAACTGCCCCCTCAGCGAGACTGACCGTCTTATATACCCGCCGCCGTCGTACAAGAGGATGCTGCAATGTTCATTCGTATGAGACAAATCAATGGAAGAGTGTCAGCAGACACTAGGAGAGAGTGGCTGGCAATAGCACGCGTACCACGATAAACAAAGCGTTAGTACGCCAGCACAAGCGACAGGAGCTCCTGGTCGTTCCCAGCATATCCTGCTGTTACCAGCAGCTACAGCACAGGTGCTGCCGATCCCTTTATGCCGGCGTACTAACGGTATTGTGCCGACGTACTAAGCCCCGACTGTCCGAGTGAATGAAAACCTCGTGGTCCATCAGTAGGTCAAGTGCAACAACATATCTAGACTTATAAAATCAGGTTCACTGGAGTAGAGGAAAAAACGGCTGTAAAGTAACTTCAAAAGCTCCTTATGATTTCTTTTTCCTTCTATTGCTAGCTTTCAGGTTGCTTAGTGGAAACTTATCGTTTAGAAATAGTTTACTTTTCCGAAGGCGTTGCAGCTGAGCAGACCCCGTTTTGGTTTTGAGTAATTGTTTCTCAATAACGAAAGCGTCTCGGCGCTCAAACTCTGTTACTATTCAACCATCGTCGCTAGCTACAATATAGACCAAAAATGTAAAAGCAATTACCTGTGAGACGCTATTCAAGCCAGCGTGTCCCACCGGTGGGACATGTAGTAAGCTCACATACATCTGCTGCAAAAGACGGAGGTTACAGGCCTCGGGAAACCGGTTCACCATGCTTCCCTAGCTCAAATTCTGAGGGACCATAACTCGTTTCTAGAAGGTTTTGTACGAATCCAAAGACGTCATTGGAATTAGCATGGGACCATTTCAAGACGTGCTGAAAAAGAGAAAAACGATTCTGAGGTTAGGAGTACCTTTGAAGGCATCGTGCACGCGGAAAATCACTTTCAGTTTTTTGTGTACCATTAAACGGTTTGGGCTAGCTGGCAACACACACGAAATCATATGCTGTGAAAATGCGCCAGGTTTGAATCATATGGTTTTCCATTAGAAATGAAGGGTTTTTAGGGGTCCTTTCAGCATTTTTCTTCGGAAACCAAGCAATACAAAAACGTGGGAAAATGATATATGAATTTCTACGATGCCTTTAAAGGCACAGTCCAACCTCAGAATCGTTTTTCTAGGCCCGTAGTAAACCCCCCTTCTCCTCGCTGAGATGACAAGACGGCTGCGAGCTGAAGCCTAGTTTTGACTGCAGGTGGTCGCTGCGGCCATGCGAGGGACAACCGTTCCTTTCTCATCGCATGTAATGGAAAGCCGCTCCAATTGTGATCGCTTCGTGGCAAACGTCCTATATCGCTGGGTCGCGGCGACGAAATCCTATGGTTAACTGCTTCGCTACTTGGAGAGCGCTTCTCAATGGTCGCTGACCATCGCTCCATCGCGGCCAAAATGGCAGCGATGGAGCGATTGCAAGCGAATGACACGTTTCGTTTAGTGAACGTTGACTCTTTCACATGGCAAGATCAGCGTTTTCGAGTCAAAACGCGTTATTGATGAATACCAGCCATTATTTCCACTGATTGATTGAATTTCTTCTATCATCCGTGGGCCTATGCACTATGAACAGAATCGCTGCCGCTGCTACATCGCTACAGCAGCGGGTGCAAAATCGCTGCGATGAAAAACAGCAGCAATGCAGTCAAAACTAGGCTTGAGGTGTCTCGGCGGCCACGTGCAATCAGCCGATACAGTGATGAGCGGTCAATGACAAGCGAGATGTGTTCGTGCAATAAAGCAAAACAGTGGTTTGAAAGAGATGATAAGGAAGGGGAGTGCATATGCAGTGTGGCCTTGTGGTTATCGACGAAAGTTTGAGCGTACAGGACCAGGGTTCGAGTCCCGTCGAGTTCAAAGTTTTTGCAAATAAATAGTGATGCGAGCGCTTCACTACGGAACGTATGACAGTGCAACCAACGTACCAGGCGGAGCAGTGGGATGAGCGGAGTCGGGCAATTTTTATGTTAGAGGTCCTATCAGCATTGAGGCGAACGTTTTTGCACATGTGCCTCAAACTCTGCTCAGTTCCAGGTAGAATAACAAGAATTTCTCGGATCTATACCGTATTGAAATTTCGTCCAAGAATCTATTTTAGGGCTGTTATAGTTTGCAGAGGTTATCGTTTTCTGAGCGTTGCAAGTTTTGTCAACTCAGATAGCAATTTGGATACATATCTAAAGAAAGCTGCCGCCAACAATCCTGCTCCGCGGTGATTTTACAAATAACAGACAACGGTTGAGCGGATTCAACATCTGATAACCTGACAAATAAGGGATAGCATAATTAATTACACTTCTTTGTAACTGCCACTGCTTCTAGATATGAATGTAGTATTCCTTAGCTCCATCCAGTATTTCTTTCCTGCAAAACTAGGGTAGGTTTTTCCGCATACGTAGTTGTTTTGATAATTACTTCTGTGAGCTTGGTAGCCATGGGAGGGTTTTACCCCTTTTTGGAAAAAAAACCTTCTGTTTTTCACTGTTGTTTTGGTTGCAAACGGTTTGAGCTGCTTCGTGCTCAATCCAGTACTTTTCATATGGGCGTTAAATCCCTTTTAATCAAAATATCGAATTACTAGTTCAAAATCGCCGTCTGCATAAACGTTCCGAATAACGTCTAATGAAAAATTCATAATGAATGGATAAATTGGAATAAGGTCCTTGAATTTCTTTTCAAAGAATGAAATAACTGTTAGCCGGGCCTCTATTTGCTCCACGTGAATCTAGAGAAATGTTCTATGAAGAATCGATTGAATCTTTGAATCTTTGAATGAATTCCAAATAATTCATGGATGGTACTGGATGATTTCAACGGTGTCTAAATATTCGAAAGTTATGCCCTCAATTCGGACGCATACTTCAAAAACTGAATATTTCGGCTTTCCGCAAAACACAAATGTTCGAAAAAACCGTAGAATTCGAAGTCTAGAATATACCCTTCCGTCGATGTTTTCCACACAATGTAATGTGCGTGTTGAGCGAAGACCTTTCGTGAATTTGAACATTAATTTCAAAAGGCTATATCAGTAGTTGTTTCTCGATACTACCGGCAATGTCGGAGTACGGTGAAGGTGAAACGTATTTGATATTCGAAGACATTTCTGTGGAAAGTTAGTTTTTTAAGGAAAAAAACTTTTCTGCACAAAAAGAGGTCTAACAAGTAAAATAAAATTTCCCACATTGCAGTAAGCAATTTAAGCCACAGTTGATCGAAGAAAAACGAAAAATAGCAAAATCCCTATTTCAAAACAAGTTCCATAGAACCCTTGGCTACAAAAAAAATAGAAATAATTGCGAAAACAACCTTTTATGCAGAAGAACTCACCTTAGTACTGCAAGAGAGGATAAAAAGATTGATATTCTGCATTAATCTGACCGCCGTCAGCTGTTTTGCGCTCGCTCAACGCCCGTCTTGCTCGTCCACTCGTCAGTTGATTCTAGCCGTAGATTTCGCCTTACTGTACGAAGATGTGGAACGCAAACCTGCAGAGTGCGACGACCGTCATGCGCGAAACAAGTTGCAAGGGGACAACTCACGGGGTTCAAATGACAGCAGCGCTGCGTCTTCGCGCAACCTGTGCTATTTCTCCTTGCCCCAACAGCTGTCAGCAGGCGCGGAGGTGACCCTCTTCGCACCCCATGTGCGTCGAACCAGCCGAGTGGACACCATTTCCGCCCGCAGGGAGACCAGCCATAGCTAACCGCGTGACGGTTCGATTGATGCGGCCATGCCTCCCCGCACAAGTTGACCGCATGCAGTGAGCTCATCTCAGCGCACTGGGGGTTTACTACGGGCCCTGGTTTCCTGCTCATCTTGAGAACTGTCCCACGCGGATTACAATGTTGTTTCTGGCCTCGTAAAAGTCCCCCTATGAACGGAGTTATAGTCCCTCAAAAATTGAGCTGGATGAGCATGTTGGACGTGTTGTTCGGAGCTTGTAACTTCCGTCGTTCGCAACCGATGTATGCGAGTCGCTCCAAACAAAGAAAGAGGTTGAGAATGAAGGGAACAACGGGGCTATAAACCGGAACCCATCGCTCATCTCGCCGTTGTTGAGCTTGAAAGATTGTAGAAGGGACGTGCCAAAGTGGCTTCCGGATGTGGGCGCCCCAGGGTGGCTTCCTCCTATATCTCGCTTCTTCTTCTTCTTCTTCTTCTTCTTCTTCTTCTTCTTCTTCTTCTTCTTCTTCTTCTTCTTATTCTTCTTCTTCTTCTTCTTCTTCTTCTTCTTTTTCTTCTTCTTCTTCTTCTTCTTCTTCTTCTTTAGCGTTTGTCCCGCTCCAATGCAGGGTCCGCCTTTTTTATGCGCTGGCGCCATTTTTCTCTGTCCTCAGCCTGTTCGAGGTGCACTCCGACTATTCTCAAATCAGTTTGCAGCGTGTCAAGCCACCGCTGCCTTGGCCGTCTCTTGGGTCTCCTTCCAGGCACGTTAAGGGTAAGCCCAGTCTTGCATACGGTATCACTTCCAGCGCGAAGAGCGTGCCCGTACCATGGCAATCGAGATTCACGCAGCTTCTCGGCAATCCGAGCAACACCAAAACGCTTCCTGATGTCGTCGTTCGTGACGTGGTCCAAGCGGGTAACACCCGCTGTCCAACATAGCATTTTCGTCTCCATTACACCGAGCTTTCGCTCTGCTTCCTTGGTAGGAGGCCAGCACTCTGCTGCATACAGCGCAACAGGCCGGACAAAAGCTCGGTAAATCACCGACTTAAGGCGATCTAGCATCTTCCTGTCGCCTAGCACTCCTGTTGTTGACCGCCATTTCAACCACGCAGCTCTGACCCTAGTGTTGGCCTCACTATCTAGACTGCAGTCAGATGTAATCATCGAACCAAGGTACTTGAAGACGTCAACGCGAGGAAGCTCGGTACCATCAATCTTGATGGAGACACGCTCACTTCTATCCGTAGTCAGATACTCAGTCTTCCTAACGTTGAGGCGAAGCCCGAATCGAGCCAATCCGTCACTCCAGTTTTGCACCTGTCGCACGAGATCCAGTTTATCTTCAGCTGCGAGCATCACATCATCCGTATACAAAAGCGTCCATGGCGCTGGTCTCTGCAGGTCTCTTGTGATAGTGTCCATCACGATGATAAATAGAAGGGGAGACAAAGCAGACCCCCGGTGCAGGATCAGTGTAGAGAACCTTGACCCAGTCTATGAGCTCCTCAGGGACACCGTGCCCCCGTAATGCAAATCAGATTACTTCATGCGGAACTTGGTCAAACGCCTTCTCTAGATCGAGAAAAGCAAGATGGAGCGGCTTCTGTTTCTCGCGGTGTTTCTCAACCAGTAGTCGAGCAGCGTGGATGGCGTCCGTCTTGGGACACTTAGTAACAAAGCCACACTGATTGCTCGTGATCTCGACGATGTCATGGATTCGACGATCGATAATGCGCTCGAACACTTTCATGGTGTCAGACAGTAAACGTATTGGACGGTAATTTGTACAATCCGCTGGACTGCCTTTCTTCTTCCGAATCAGAATGGTCGTGCTTCGTTGCCAGTCCTTGGGCACCTTCTTTTCTGCAACGACCCGGTTGAAGAACTGTGCAAGCCATTCAGTGAAATCCCAGCATCGTGATTTCCACATCTCTGCCGCCAGATCGTCTGGCCCCGTCACCTTTCCCGGCCTCATACGGCCTCATAGGTCCCAACGCCATCAACACTTCTTCGGTGGTGATAGGCTGCACAGGACCGTTTGTAGAAGGGTGTTCAGGGATGGGAGGATGGGGGAATTCTTCCGTCGAGATTTTCTCGAAATAGTCGCGCCACCTCCTCATCACCTTACCACGGTCCATAAGCAGCTGACCATGATCGTCATTAACACCGTGGAACTTCTCGATCTCTTCGGTACCACTCTGACGGGATTTTGCAAGTCGATACACGAGACGTTGACCGTCACGCGTATCCAGCTTCTCATACAGGTCTCCGTAGTGCGCGGCCTTTGCTTTCGCAACGGCCCTTTTTGCAGACTTCTCGTATCACAATATTTCTGCCAGTTAACAAACAGCCGTCTTATTAGCCAAGAAAGTGTGGAACTCCTTCTTCTTCTCTTGGACCGTCATTCGCTCGTCATCTGTCCAGAACCACGTTTCTTTATCAATCTTCCGCCGTCCGGGCTTCGTTACCCCGAGTTCGGACCGCGCCGAATCAACCATTGATTTCACTGCCTTCTGCCAAGATTCGCACACAGTCGTAACTGGCGGTAGCCGAACTCGTGAAATGACCGCAGCTTCTCTTTCCTTCAGACGCCACCACTTTATTCGAGGTGGTCCGCGCCGTTCCCCAATCTTACGTTTCGGCGGCGTAATGCCTATCGTGCAGATTAGCGGTCGATGTTATGTAGCGACTGTCTCGTACGGCACGACCTTCGCATCTGTGACCTCTCGGTTATTCGGAGGAATTGGCAGCTCGCACTTGGCGGTCTACCTCACAATTATATGGAAGTCTCAGAATTGATCTCTGAGCTTGGACTGTGCCTGTAACAAATGCACTGTCCTTGCCTCAGGGACAAAACCTGAGACTTCCTTCTAGCTATGAAGTGCACACACCCGGTGCCACACCTGCCAAATGCGAGCCCTCAATTACCCCCAACTAAGCGAGATATAGGAAGAAGCCACTCTAGCGCTACCACAGAATAAAACCACTTTGACATGCCCCCATTGACAACTTCTGGAGCTCAACAGTGACAGAATGAGCGATATTCCTGTTCTTCTCTTCATTCTTAGCTTTTCTCTCTATTCAGGTCGGATCGCATACATGGGTTGCAGATGACGAAACCTCCTCGGCTCTCAGGGGGTCTTGTACGATTCCAGAGACATCATTGGGGATAGTTTTTGAAATGGAGAACAGAAAAACGATTCTGAGTTTGGACTGCGCCTTTAAGCAAGTGGTAATGCGAGAGCGGTCGTGTTGCAATGAGATGTTTACATAATTTTTTTCAGCCGACCTCTTCGCTTTTGCTCTGTAACGCGGTCGCATCCGGTGAAATCGACTATACACAAGTGGCAAAAAAGTAGATTGGTAAAGATTCAGAAACCATCATTATACCAATCAGAGCCTTCATCGATTTTCCATGAATTTCCAAACGATAAAAAGAAATTTAGAGAGTGTTGGTGATAGGCAACAGTTTTGAAATCTGATCCGTAGAATATAGTCTGGACAATTTTGAAATACCCGCACTAACTTTTGGCAGCACGGGGACTTCTGGCCAATTTGGCAGTAAAAAGTCTGATGGCTCAACCATTTATAAGGAAAGACTTTTCCGTATTCTGGAAGCGCTACTATGTACATATAATCACAGCCGCAATTGTTTCCTTACTCTCTCATGCTTTTGAAAATCCAGAAATGAGTCGAGGGAATTATTTCGAAAGGTGATTTCTGCGAGACACTCTAAATAAGATTTCCTTTAGAATGAAGAGGCGGTTGTCTAGAGGACAAAAAACGCCTAAGAGATTAGGGTCTCCATTGCGAAAAACAAGAAACTAACCGAACAAATTTTAAACGGCAGAAAAAGAACAAAGAATAAATTCGCCCACAAACGCTCGACACTATGGCCGCTTAACACGCGCGCCGACCGCGTGGGCGGGCATTCGCATCTGGGGACGCATATTCCCCAGATGCGAATTTTCGCATGTTTGTGAGCAAATGTCATTCATCACTGTGTTACGCTAGACGCGCGATAATTGCGGCTGGCCGTGCTGCGTTGGCGGCATCACTGAACGACGGGGTTTCGATCGCGCTCGACGATCTACCGTCGCAGGCGCGTGCATTCGGTAGACTAAAAACACAAACACAGATGGAGCTACCATGCGGGAAAGCTCACTAAACTGACAAATCATTTTACGCTCATCATGAAAAGTTTACAGTCGAGATGAGATTACATTGTTTTGCAGGAATATGTAAGACGTTTTTGATCGCAAAATCACCGGGTGGGCTCATTTCACAACGATTAACCGGCTGCTCGTTCGCATGCCATCCGCACTCCTGATCGGGAAAAAAACTTATAAAAATTTCAGAAACAAGAAAAAGAGGTCTATTGTATGACAAATCTTGGCAAAGCATCTATAATCCATGGCATATAGAGCATGGTGGCCGCAATTTCTCCACCGTTCTTCTTGTGCTGGTGGAATGCAATCGCAAAGTTGGGAAAAGTTGAATGTGCTTGATGCTCCAGATTTATTGAAATGGAAGTACTGCGAATACTTAGACCGATTGGTTAGCTAAGTCATGCAATTTTCACCTCTTTCGTATTCGTTAAACATTGTGTTCCCATTACTGTCAAAAAAAGGTCCAAAGACTCTTGACTTACTTGACCTAATCGGTTGGCTTTCGCCTGACGCGGTCATTCCGCATCTTCACCGAGGTGCTGTCCTAGTAGTCAGCCGTGTCCACTTTTCACGGTCTTCAGCCACAATGTGAACACATTCCATCCAGCTGTCACTAGTTCATTTCCTGCGAAACGAAGCATCGCGCCTGAACTGCTTTCGATGCCGAGTGACTTCAAATCCTCTTTAACCACATCCGTTCAGTACTTTCGCCTACGCCCAGGTGGCCGTTTCCAGACAGGATTTGGAAGCATTCTTGAAGCGTCTTGTACGAGACGATCCGGCGTTCTTCTTAGTATATGCCCGAGCAGTCGAAGTCGACATTCCATTGCTGCTTGAGATGGCGTTAGGAGATGCTGGCACCTCCCTCGTGTCAAGCGTTGAAGTACTGCGTCGATTTCCTTGTAAAGGTCTTCGTTATGGCATACACGCGGCCAGAAATATCCAAGCAAACGCCTAAAAAGCTTCCTCTCCGTGCAATCCAACCTTTCCATCTGCGTCTTCGGTGCTGCCCACGTCTCCGATCCGTACATCATGATAGGGCGAATAGCGGATGGGTAGACGCACAACTTGACTTCCCTCGCGATGGTGGTAGACCACAAACACTTGGTTAGAGAATTAAATGCAGACGTAGCTTTTTCGCAGCATACTGTTGTCGAGAGGATCCGCTGCATAACCTGCACCTACATCGTTCTTCAGCAAACAGCCCAAATAACAGAAATCATCCACCAGTTCGATACGTTGTCCGTCCACACAAACTCCCGTTGAAGGCCTCAGAAAGACCCACATCTGCTTACAATTGCCGGGACGAAGACGAAGTCCATAGGCTGTGGCATACTTCGAGACGAGGTCCACAATCCTTTGCAGTTTTGCGTTGTTTTCAGCGAATAACACAATGTCGTCGACGTACTCCAGGTCGACAAGGGAGCGTCCTGATGGTGTTAGGATCACATCCGCAGGAAACTGTTCTGCAACTCTACGCATGATGTCATCAACGGCGAAGTTGAAAAGAAGAGGTCCTGCAACGGCTCCTCTTGCCCCTTTACTCCTGTTTTTTCACCTTGAAAGCTGACGTAAAATCCGACAGGTGTAGGAACTGCTGCTGTTGTTCGCTTTGTTCATGTCCTCGATTAACCGGAACATACTTTTTCCGAGACTCCATCTCCTCGCAGAGCATTGAGCAATCGATCACGATGAGGAGAGTCGAATGCGGCTTCAAAGTCCAAAAAAGCAAGCTGTCATGGCTTCGAATACCGCTGCCACGATTCAATTACTCTTCTCACGACGAACACTTGGTCGATGGTCGATCTTCCAGGTCGAAAACCGGCTTGCTCATATCTGGTCGTTCATCCGTCCATATATCACGGCTGGTGTTGTTCACTTCACGATTCCCGGACGGAGGAAGAGCTTTCAGCATTTCAGCAGTGATGTTGTCATCTCCACCTGCCTTTCCATTCTTCATTTTCCGAACACAATCCAAAACTTCAGACTCACTCTGCGATTCCTCACTGACATCGTATTGTGCTCTCTGAACATGCGGGAGCTCAGGTACTGATGGCGCTGGACGATTCAGTAGTGAACTGAAATAATTCTTCCATATTGGCAGCGTCGCATCACCAACTGCAACTCCATTGGTAGTGTTCAACACAGGAGAACGAACATCTCTTCATCTTCCCGCTATACTGTCGCAGCAACGTGTAGGCTTTCCTCGGATTCTTCTCCTCCCAAACCTTCTCGAACTCTTTAGCTCTACACGTCCACTCTCGCTCGCGGTCGCTTTGAAGCTGCCGACGCAACTTCCTCCTCAGACGCTTCTCCTCCACGAAGTTTCCTGCAGTTCGGAGAGCACATACTCTGTTGTAGGTAGATGTTGTTTCTTCTGAGACGTAGGCGAACTTCTTCTTAGGCTGTACAACCGGGAGTGCCTCTTTCGAAGCGTCCTGGATGCACTTGACAGAAGAATTCGCGTCGCAAAGTTTCTTCTTATTCCGTACTCCGATGTGAATAGAAACGCGTTGTCGAAAATTCCTCCTGCACTCTTCATCTCTGAGACTTGTCATGTCAATCCTCTGAAGAGGCTGAGCCCCTCGCTTCCTCTTATGAATCCTCGCAGTCAAGTTCAACAGAACAGGACGGTGATCCGAATCGAATGCGACATCCCACACGGCTCTAGATCTTCGAATCTCCGATACTGGAATGTTCCTCGTCAGGACATAGTCAAGCTGTAGTTTCAATGTTATCATCTTCCGCTTCCGCTGCTCTTCTGGAGATAGCTGGGTTGGTCCCTGCCACGTAAGCTGATGGCGGCGATGATTCCTCTTGAATGTCGATGCAATAATCAGACCACTGCGTTCACAAAAGTCGACAAGGCGGTAGTCATTGTCCGATGTTTGATCCACTGGGTAGAACCATTTACCGAGTACTTCCGATTCCTGATCAAGTCCCATCTTCGCATTTGCGTCAATCCCCACGACAACAGCATGTTGACAAGGTATCCTGGCCAGCAACGTATTGAGTTCCTCTTAAAACGCATCCTTCGAATTGTCTTAGGCGGTTTCAGTGGGCGCATGAGCACTCACTATCCAGAGATTGAATCCTCTGTGATCCCGCAGTCGTACGAATGCATTCCGGCACGACGTTGAGCCAAACTCCTTGACCATACCATTGAAATCCTTCCTTACAGCTATTGCACAGCCTCCCACTCTCCTATCGTCAGCGTTACCGCAGTAGATGGTGTACTCTCCGACGCTGATGACGGGTCTATCCTTGAGGCCGGTTTCCTGCAAAGCAGCAAACCGTGCATGGAAATAGCTCAGAAGTCTGGATAGCGCAGTTTTTTGGATATCACTCGACAGCGATCGACAGTTCCGAGTGGCGAAACTGTGGCTTGTGACCAAAGACTCCATGAACTCCCTAGGTACGGATCCTAAGGTGTTAGGGACCAGAGGCCTTGGTGTGCCGGACGGCGACACCTTTATGCAATGTGCGGGATACTTTCGCGATATAGTTGTGCACGCTATAGCGCTCGAACGCTCCCTGTGTACACTAAAACGTCTGCTGGGTTCAGCAGAAGCAGGGGCACCAACGAGCAAGTACCAACAGACTTGTATACACACCCCCTCCAAAGACTGTGCAAAAAAATGGGAGAATTAGCCGTAGGGGACAATGCCTTTATGTGTTCTAGGACTGGCTGTTCCTTCCGTTTCGAGCTTTCTGTTGAGTGATTCCAATATTTTCCTTTTTTGAGATTCAGCCTCCTGATCGATCGTTTGCGCAGCAAGAAACCATGTATCCTCTATTTTGAAGTGAAATTTATTGCCGTTTATCGCGTGTGGGTGCGCGCCTACGCTGTGTCTTCTTTTCTCCTACACTTCTCGCTGTCTCTACCCTCGCTCCGCACAAGCACGCGAAGGATTAAACTAATTTTTTCTCCAACTCCTTGCTCAATATAAAGGAGGGAGGCTTTACGCTCCATTAGCAGTTTGGGTGATAGGTGCCACACTAGAAAAACGGGCAGTATTTCACAGCAGAAAAGTTCTATTAAACAATCTATGGACCACCATGAATAGTTGCCATTTCGCGTACGTAGCATTGTAGACGATGTGGTAGTTTTCATGAAAAACAGCAATAAGATTTTAGCTCAGTACAATATGCGGACTCTACATATTTCTCTCATCAAGTACAACACTCCATTTAATTTATTCGTCTAGGTAAACACGGCTGGCGTAGGCGAGACGCGATATGAGGTTGTGTCATAGCGTCGTCACATGTAAGCATAAGCTTCATACCTCTCGTCTTTATTATATTGTGACACATCCGACACATCCGTACACTCTCGCCCCCCCCCACCCCGGAGACGGATGGACTGTGCGTGAAAGTGAAAAAAATTATCATCTGAATAGGTCTGAGCTGTCGCCGGGTTTTATGTCATTAGTAATGTGCATTGTATGAACGAGATCGACGACTATGAAAGAGCAAGCTGCTGCGGCTCTTTCTACCGACGTCTACGCTTTTAATCCTTACACATTCGTCTTGGACACCCCGCTTGCACACCCATTCTGGGTGAGTGACATATTGCACGATCTGACCTAGAATCTCGAAAGCCTAGCCATATTAGAGTCTAGTTAGGTCACTCCGTAGAAGGAGCTCAACATTCATTCACCTCATTCTTCTCTTCTTGGAGGAAGTGCAGAATACTCTAACATGCTCGGATTAAACAAATCTTTTCTTCTGGAGGCTGTGCCAGTCATTCTTTCTCTTGGCTGCTGCTGAAGACAAACATGTAACATCGGCATGGATCGGGAAGAGACTTCGCGTGCATTGTTGAAGGTTGGCGCCAACTCGGTGCACCTATGTTATAGCAGATGGCACCGAGTTTGCGCCAACTTTCCACAGTGAACGCGAAGTCTCTTCGCGATCCATGCCGACGTTATCGGCACTCAAAATTATTCGTATCCATTTCTTGCATCTAACAATGTCCGGCATCTCATTCACGGCTGCCTACCTCTGCATAAGCAATAGGGAGAAAATTCTTACCGGAAACACCATGCATTAGGAGCACATATTCCAGATGATTATAAGACAACTATATCTTTTTGGCCACTCTTTCGCTAGATCGTCTGATTGTCTGACGCTCTCTCATTTATAGATATTACATGCGGTTTACCTGCGCACAGTACAGGGGTCTTGTGGAGCACGCTTTTGTAATTGTTTTTGATGAAAGCCCGTTGAGATGAACCAATAACTTTGCTACCGGAGAACTGATCCATGTCTGATAATCTTACCACTCTAACCTCGCGTGAAGTGAATGTTTTCATCTTCTTTGTCAATCGTTAGAGTTGATAGTCTGAGGAGTGGGTCTATAACGCAAAGTTGGAGCCTAAGTTTGGGCCTAGTCTCAAATATCAGTAGTACGAGATCCCCCCCCCCCAATTTAAATTTCTGAGAAAAAAATGATGAGGACCGAGGGGAGAGATGAGATCAGCCAGCAAATGGAAGCTGTTTTATGAACTGTAGACTCTGGATCGTATAAAGGCAAAATATGTATATAAAAATTATGTCTATCAACTGTTAGGTATGTTCTCATTTCTAATTCCATAATCGATAATATTTAATTCCGCACGATATCTGTCAGTTCCGATTTTTCATATTCAAAATAAAGACAAAATTTGAAATGATAAACGGATTTTAGAAAACAAGGGCCATCCCCGGCTGCCGCCTTATGAACAATACCGCTGCTAACATAGAAAAAAAGGATCGAAATGGGCAAAGTTGGCAATAACAGCGTGGTTTGCCTATAACTTGCTCTAGAGTGCTCCAATCTAAATTTTTAAAAAAAACCATCTTCTTCAGCGCGACCTGTTGGTTCCAACCATTCGAAAAAGTCAGAAAGACTCCACGAGAAAACCCTGGCAAAGTTGTTTCATCATGCGAGAACGTGTAAATTCGCGCGCGTTGGTTTTTTCCATTAATCACCGCGCGAAAATGTACACGTCATCTCATGATGAAATGGCTTTGATCAAAAGCGGGTTTCCTTGGGGAGTTTTTCGGACTTTCCTCATATGGTTGGAACCCATAGGTCACACTAAAGAGCATGGCCTCTCTCGAAAATAAAATAAAAACGGTCTGAAACACGTTATAGAAAATACGGCTCTGTGGCCAGGTTCGTCCATTTTGCCCCTTTTTTCTAAGTTCGTAACGTATTGTACCTGGGGAGGCTTCAATTTCATCGTAATAAACTAGTTGTTCGGTCACACCATGATCATAGAACCTGAAGAGGTGTTTTTTCTAGCAGCCGATTTCACTGTACGAAATGAGCATGAAATGAGGATTATGTCTCTTTCAGACTTCAACGAGTGAATACTCATCCTTTCGACTCATTTGAATAACCTTGCTGTCTGCTATTTTTCGAAATGTTTTTCATTGCTTGGCCTGTCTGTTCCGATCTCTTGCCTGAGAGATTAAATAGGGCGCGACTTTATAAACTCTGGAAAATCTCTAGTGTGCTCTCGATTTTGGTTATCACCAACGGCGGAGCGGTGGGCCCCTGTGAAATATACTTAAATGGTGATAAGGATTCTCCGACAAAAAATCGACCGATCCTTGCTGTGATAGTCGAAATTAAGAGCTTACTAGATTTGCCCAGACATAGAGTTCACGTAATAAATTTATTCTCGTGGATGGACGGGGCTGCGAATTGTAGATCGCCGCAAGCGAATCGAAACCTCTTTCGCCAGTGAGACAGCGTCCATACGTTGCGAGAGCGGGCGCTCCCGCTGTTGTGCGCCTCTCGACGCTCCTCAACGCTGCCCGCAAATTAGCACAGGAAAACACTTCCGCCTCGTGTTGATTCGATTGGAAACGTTTGATCGGGTGATCAATCGCTCGAGTCGGCGCAACGGCTGATGATTTGCCACCGTTTTCGACTTCCGTGGTGGGACTATGAGAAACACGGGCTATAGTTTCGTTACAGGTTGAGTGCCACCTGCTTTAGTAACGGAGCAGTAAGCTTGAAACTTGCTGCTTGCTTCGTGGTGATGGCGTAAGCGCGCGAGAGCGAGCGGACGAGGGCGCGCGAGGAGGAGCGCCTGTGAGTGGCTAGCGAATCGTGTACCCACGATGACCATCGATTTTGTGTAATCGCACGTTCTCGCCACGTATGGACGGAGCCTGATGCCGCCAACAACGCGCAGCCAGCCACCTGTTTCATGAGTCAGATTAAATCGAATACGCATACCATACAATACAGGCTAAAATCTAATGACATCTGCTTTTTTCTAAACATCTTTGCTCTAGTTGGAACTATCGATTGATTTCGTCTTCTCATGTTATATTTTCGGTCCTAATGCTGATATAATGTGTCGCGACGTGTGCTACACTACACCCCGAGTCTGCGTTTCCGTCCTTGCAGCATCGGTTTTTTGTTTTTTTTTTCACGGAGTATGAGTAGCCGCTAGCCCGACACGAATGAGCCAGAGGACTTACGGCGGGCCCCTATGCTTATGCCTGCCACGCGGAAACCCAGAATATGGAATACTACATGTGTGTTAGGCCCTACAGCCTCCGGTCACACACTACGCTGGTACCACGCCCTTACCCACAAACCAGGGCCAACTCCAGGCTAGGTCTGACCCAACTACAACCGCCATTGCGCGGTACACACAAAACATAACATATGTCACCAATCAAGTATACACCGTCTGCACGGTATGATATTGCTACACAACAGGACACAAGTATTTAAATATGCGTTTACCCTTTAAAATACTAAACTACTGAACGCGGCAATAAATATATACATAAGTTAAAATACAATTGCTCCTACGTGTCAGGGACGGACCTTGCTCAGCTGAGACGGGAGAGGACAAACTCCTACTACCTGACGAACTCCCAGGCATGGGAGGAACCAGACGCACGGGCAGTGAGGGCTGGAAGTCGACCAGGCCCCTGCTCTACCATCAGGCGATGACAGGAGCAGGGGAGGTGCGGGCAGGACGCCACCGCACGGTAGACCCTCCTCCGTGCGCGGGATCGGCAGGACGACTCGCAGGACTGACGAAGATCGAAGGAAGCAGGACGTCACAGGCATGTGACGCGAACGCACGAAGAGCGGCGCACCCGATGACGGCAATCGATGACACTGACGAGGAGGCGTCGACACTGGCGCTCTGACTTGCCAGGCGACGGGGGTCGCGCGGATTCTGCGTCCCTGCATGATCATGCAATTCCTTCTGTAGAGATCGTGGCGGGACCAGTGACGGAAGGCCAGGCGGCGGCCTTTAGATGACTAAGTCGGACGGAAGTCACGACACTGGGGGCACAAAGAAGAACGAGACAAGACGCCAAGCAGAGAAGAAAGTCCAACCTAACTAGAATATACATACATAGTTAACTTTCTCAGGGGCACCCTAACCCTACGATGGACGACGACCATTACGAATGACGGGCTGGAGGTCGATCCACAAGAAGAGACAGGCTCGGTCCGTGGTCTTGCAGCTTCTGACATTTTGGGGCCATTGCACTTCTATCCTCCTCTACGAACATTCTACGGTGTGCGGGAGGGAGCGCACAATACAAAAAAAAACTACAACACAAATATATACATAAGTAAAAAGATCACGGGTAAACGCAGTTGACGAGATCCTTCACGAACGGGATAGCACCATATGTACATGACGGCTGAACGCAGTGTGACGATAGAGTGTAACGGCATGACGAGATCGAGTTTGACGGCAACGTGAGATTGTGAGTGTGTCGCGTATTGAGGTATCGCGGCTGAACAGTACGACTTTGCACGAACGGCTTGATTGACCATAACGACTGAGAACCGAACGACATCATCAACGGCACGTCGAACATGAAACACTTTTTTAAGATTAGTTTGTGACGCGGGGGGAAGTCACGAATTTCATACACGTTCCGTCACCGAACGGGGGAATTTAGTGAAACGCTTCTTGTTTCACGCCAAGGAAATATCCCACGGGTCACACGAACGAAACACGTGTTAAACACGTGTTAATAGAAACTCCTAACCCGGGCCGACTACGAATTGAACAAGTGAAAGCCCCAGGGAAAGGCACGTATGAACAGCATCTCAACCAAAGGCACTTGATCAACCATACTGCATTCAAGGCACGTCGAAACCCGAATCTGAAGTAAAGTTGACGCGAAAAAATATATACACACGGGCGACTTAAGGTCTGCCAAAACAATGAATATTAAACGCGGTTTGTTTTATATACACGAAATATGACTAAATAGATACACGCGGTTTTAATAATACGAACGCTGTTTTGAACCTACCCAACTTACTCATCATCCTCCTCATCCTCTTGCTCTCTCTTCTTCATCTCCATCTCGTATGCTTTGAACTCGGCTTCACGATGATGATCACGTACGGCTTGAGCCTGGCGTCTAGCGCGACGCATGACGCGATCGTAATCGCTGGGCGGTACATCGCAAGTAAGCCGAGAGCTATTCGGGCAGAACGCGGGGTGATGACCATGACCACCACACGCTCGGCACGGATGTTCCCGAAGCGCGCATTCGTGCTCAGCATGGATGCCTCCACACATGAAGCATCTGCCGTCATCCGCATGAATTCTCACGCGGTCCGACAGACACGGCACGACCCGACAACCCCTGCTGAAGTGGTGCTGACCACAGAAAAAGCAGCGGGATGGGGAATGCTCGTGGTCTCCGGGTTGGGTTACGTAGACTGGTTTGAGTCTACCTTCCTCGTCGAACGCTGCTGTAAAAATGGGCCGTCTTAGCGGTCCAGCCTGCAGGCGCGAGGACGGAGTGGGACCACGAGGGGGGTTGCGAGCGGAAAATGCGCGAGATGAAGATGGGGGCGGCAGACGTGAGGCGTCAAGCTGAGTGCTTGATTGGGGAGGATTGGGGGTAGATTGACGCGTAGGCGGTGTTGGCTCCCTGCGCGATGATAGTGCGCGAGTGCGTTCCACATGGCGATCCTCTCCATGAGGGGAGTGGTCGCGTGGACGCGGTGTGGGAGAACGAGCCATTCGCGAGTGATGTTCCGCCTCACGTGGCGGGCTATGATAGCTGCGCTGTGATGTATTTGCGCGGCGCTGTGGGCTATAGCTTGCACGCGGTGGACTGTGATAGTCCCTGCGTGGGCTATAACGCGGCTGATGGTAATAGCCGGGACCGTATGTGGGACCCATTGGGGGTTCGCGCATAGCCAAATCCACTAGATAGCGGTACCGACTTTGACAGTTGGGGCAATGCGGCTGAAAACCTCTCCAATGGTTGTCGCACGACGGTTGAAGTGGCGGCAGCGGATAGCAGTGTTGCGGCGCTGGCGGATAGTAACGCTGCGGCTGCGCGTAATGCAGCGGTGCGTAGAGCTCCTCGTCATGATGACGACGGATATGCTCACGCGGTGGGCTGCGATGTGGTGAGCGCGGCCTTGGCGAGCGCTGCTGTGGTGATGCGCGACGCACCGGCGATGGAGATAAGCGGCGAGCCTGATGAGGCAAGGCGCGATGAGCCGGATGTGGCGAAGCGCGACGCGATGGATTGAAGCGATGAGCCGAAGGTGCACGGGGCTGCCTTGGTGAAGGTGGATCGTAGCGCGGATAAGCTACGCCTCCACGGCGCTCCACATGAACCGGCGGCTGCACGCTGAAACACTTTTCGCTGCACGACGTGTCGCTGCGGTACAAGCGATAAAAGCCTTCATAGCGCAAAGGCGAGCGCACGCGACCCTGACGCGGTTGCTGTGCACCAGTAGGCTGCTGCTGCTGTGCCGAAGTAAGCTGCTGAACCATTGGCTGCTGCTGAGGCAACGCGGAGGATGGGGCCTTGGGAGACTCCACGTCGCTCTCGACCAAACGCGGGATCTCCGACTTAGGCGGATGTTCCGTTGTCTGGTCCATAGCAGTCTGACCACCAGTAGGTTGAGCAGACGCGGGTTGCGCAGATGTTGATTGCGCGGGCGCTGCTAGTGCAGACGCGGTTGATGGCGCTGAATGCGCTGGTGAGAGCTGAGCCGTAGCTCCAGTGCTCGGAGTTGGTCCGAACACTAGCTCGATCACCCTAGGCCTATAAGCCATGTTGATGTCGTCTGTGTTCAACAACTCCCGAGCCGCCACGGGGTCGTACGGGGCGATTACCTCGGCGACCTCACGAAGGAGACGCCTGTTGGCAAAGGCTTCCTCGTACTGACGCGATGGCTCACGAGGTTGAACATGTACGACGCGGTTGTGCGGCGGTAACGCCGGTGGAGTAGCAGCGGGCTGCGCAGGTGGAGCAGGCGCAGGCGGCTGCGGCGTTGCAACCCCAAGAGGGGGTTACTGACCGTCGCACTGTGGTTCCTTGGAACCGTTGTTCGCATTTTCCGACATGATCGCTGTGAAGCAGGGGACCTCACGAATTACCTGAAAATAAATTTGAAAAGCATGTCGGAACCAAACAATATGCGAAACGGCATAATCGACGATGTATATTTATTATGTCGATAACCGCAGGCACTCGCAGAACAACAATAAATGAAGCAGAAGCTGGTTAGTAATTGACTAAATGTGAGTGCTGCACAAAAGTACTGAATTTGAGCGGTTAGGATGCCATAACGCGAAAGGTATAAAAATAATTATATTTTTGTATGTATTTATAGTTGAAAATAAATTGGCAATTCTGAGTTGAAGAAGACCGATAAAGATCAAAGCCTACCATTAGCTATTGAAAAAGATGATTATCACAGATGATATGGAATAACTATGATGTGGTTATGTGATCTACAATATAGCCGAATCGAAAATGTGATAAATGTGAAGTGATTAAATAAACTCGAGTTGAAATAAAAAAGGGGGTATTATGAACGGTGAAAGATGTTTTTGAAATGAAATGCTAGCCTCAAATTGCGTAAAAACGCGGTGAGTTAGCATATCAGATCATACCTATCATAATACAACGTCATGTCCGGGATTTAGTGCTGGTCAATTTGCGTGGACAATACGCGGGCAAACCATTGAGCAGTATGGGAGAAAATTTTGAATTGCGATTTAAAATTAAATTGTAGGAAGAAAAAATAGTTTGGTATTTTGTTGTAAAAATAGGGGAATTTTAGAAATTGAAACATTTGAGGGAAATTGCGATTGAGTGAAAAATGTGAAATTAGGGAGAGTTGAAAAGATTTTTTTTTCAAAAGGAAAATTTTAGAAAGGAATTTTTGGCCGGAGTCCACCGAGAAAAATTTAGACAGGACGGAAAGGGACTGTGGTAGCTGGTGGACGCGGTTAAATATAGAGAAGTAATAAATGGTGTGAAAGGTTAATGCAGGGAATTAACACTGCTCAATGATGCAATCGCGGCGCGCTAAGGTTAATAGTAGCACACATGAGGAACAATAGCCGATGATGACGCGAAAATTGCGCGAGCTGACACGCAACGCGGGTACTGTAGCCAACATGTGAGAGAAAAACCCAAGTGTGAAGTCCAGAGATATTTAGAAAACATTGACCAGCAAATTTTAAGTCAAGTCCAGGTAGGAGAGTGTAAACACCCTCTTGTGTTGAAGTGGCAAGTCACCACGCAAGCATTTACGCGATAACGTGCAACAAAAACAGAAACGAAAGTCCAGGTTGAATTTAGTTTAGAGGCTAAGGAATATCCCACCGATGTTAAAGGGAAATGAAGCCGACACTAAATGAATGAAGCCGGGATAGACTGGTCAGTTGCGTGGAACTTGAACGCAGTTGGTGAGCAATGATCAGAAAATACGATTTATTGCGAAATAGCCAAAATCGTAAATTACGATTTTGGTGGGGAATGGGCGTATACGTGGTTTTTATCAGTCCAACACGCGGCCATAAGGCTACGGGTCAGACTTCTAGCAACCATGTACACGCTGGAAAAATTAGGGTGAATTTAAGGGGGTTTAAGGGTCAGAAAAAAGGTGAAAAGGTCATTGCTCAATTTCGACGCTGCGTGCGGGGAAAAATGAAAAAAGGGTAACCCAGTAAAGAGAGGGGATATGGGGAAATACCTGAAAAACTGAATAGAACACCCAGAAGTGAAATTGAAAAAATGA
This sequence comes from Aplectana chamaeleonis, assembly GCA_029168955.1. Classification (NCBI taxonomy): domain Eukaryota; kingdom Metazoa; phylum Nematoda; class Chromadorea; order Rhabditida; family Cosmocercidae; genus Aplectana; species Aplectana chamaeleonis. Next base: position 90,509 of record JAPDOI010000820.1, on the reverse strand, counting down.
AAACGCTGCAAGCGAGCGCAAAAATCTACAACATTTAAACGCAGCTGTTACCTGACCAGTATGTAGATGGTAGCAAATGCCGGAATACCATAGTAGTCGAAAGCAGGTAGAAAGTCCATGAGGATTGGAATCCAACAAACGCTGGAGAAGATCAAAACCTGAAATGGACAGCTGCTCGACGCAGCCTTTCGAAGTTGGCGGGCACGCGACGCATGGATACGCGACGCGGTCGTGGCATTCGCGCAACTTTTACGGGCTGACTAGGCACGCGGCGAGGAGGAGCCTGCGTTAACGAGCGCCAACGAGATGGAACAGATGAGATGGACTATAAACCAGATGTAGAATGCCGTGAACTGCAAAAAGCGGCAAATTTGAGGAGTTTGAAGGGAGTAGAGATGAGGATTTGCTGTTCAATTATAAGAAAAAATTAAAATGATATAGAAAAGGAAGTTTGTCGCCGCCAAACCGCACAGGCGGCGAATAGAGCCGCCCGGGTACAGACAGCGAACAAACGCAGCAGTGCGTCGGCGAAACGGGGTGAGGATGCCTCCTAGAGGGTATCCGCACGCGGGTACGCTGACACACAACCAGAGCTGCCAAAAGGGGAGATTAAAAGGGTAAGCGGCCACGATATGGGGAACGTACAGTGTAAATTTGGATTTTCAGCAGTAAAAACGCGAGCGAAAAATTTGAAAAGGAGGGGGATTGAGATAAAAAATTATAAACGCGAGATGGGAGAATTTTACTGCTTTCGCGGAAAAGTTCAGATTGCGTGCAGGACAGGAAAAAATGATGAGGGGATAATGAAGGGGATGAAATGAAAATGATAGAAAAATATCAAAGAGACAAATGAGATCACTGCACGCGGAGAAAAAAAGAAATTTAGAAGCGCACACTGCACGAGGGAAAAATGAGGGAAACCTGACCAAATATTATTGAATAGAATAGGGAATATTTAGTGGCAATTAGGAATAGTCCACAGACGCTGATTATGACGCAGGTGAAAACACATGCGTTGAGCTGGTGCCGACGAGCTGAAGACAATGATGACTCACCGTCGACCTCGTGACCATTACGAAATAATGGTGGCAACCACGTTTTCGCTTCGGGACGCAATTTGGACTGCGTACCGCGAAATTTGAACGGTAAATTCCGTATCCACGCGAAAACACGTTTGAACGTGGAGACACGAGGAAACACGAGTAAACCGAACAAAGCGAAAACGACCAAATGAATGGAAATAGGTGCGAAAACCCATTATTGAGGCCTGAATGCCCCAGATAAGCCAGAAATAACTGCGAAAACGCAGATTTAGAGGATTTTAGGATGGAATGAAGGCCTGCAGCCATTATTTAGTGAACCCAAGAGTTAAGTGAGCCTACGAGTATATGTTATAAGTGTGGTTTTAAAACCACGCGAAGCAGTTAAATATGGAAACCAAACAGCCAGATGTTGGAGCCGCATCACAGGAACTGTGCCGGATAGGTGATTGGCTTGCCATAGGAAGCTCCGCGCAAACTTGCAGACGCGACCCATAGTCACCATGTGTGACTGTAAGCGTATCCATTGGCGATGGTAATTATCCAGAGGAGTCGATCCAGGTGTTAACGTGACGGTCGTAAAACACCAGAGCACACGTGTTGATCCATGTCCGAGTAGAATTAGCTAGGCTAACCGAGGTTAGCTAGAGTCTAGCTAATTGACGTCGTAGAGCGCGATGTTACTGCGCACGGGAAAAGTTTTAAAGTTGAGTGCCAACGCTGCCAACCCAGCTAAAGGGTATTAAGGTGGCGAATGACGCGAGATTGAGCCAATAAAGCGCTACTATGACCAAACCAACGCCAAACGCGGACCAAAAACCCAAGGTGTTATAACTGGGGGGTGCCAGTGCTAAAAGTGCACTGCTCCCAAGACCGAGTGCGAGCTGTAGACGGTCTAGTAGTCCTTGTACGTTGTCCGAGGCGTCCTTTGCGAGGTAGAGATGGAATTGATGGAGATGTTTTGTCCCGTATATGGTGTAAACTAGTGGGCAAGGTTCCTAACGGTGTGAAATAACACAAATTTATGACCTTTGTACCAAAACGGTCCGATTGCTGCCACCAATCGGAACGCTGGCACGCGGTCAAGATGGTATATAGTGTTATGCACCGAGGACGACGTAGGGGAGAAACTTACGCATACTTACCTAGGCGCAACTAGTGAAGTAGAAAAGGGGAACGCGATATAGCAATATAGTGACCGTTATGCGAGCTGGAACCCTGGCCTAGGTTACCTACCAACCGAAACAGCGGTCAACCAACGAAGACAAGCTATGGTTTGGGACCACACGCCGACAGTTGACTAACCTACAGACCAACCCAGAGAGGACCCAGACGGAGAGGGGTAATTGTGACATAATGGGCGTATAGGTACGAACCAAAAGGTGCGAGGGATAACTACAAGCAACCAGGCGGTCACGAGGGGTTACTAGGGGTCATGATGTTGCGAAAGACCTGACGCGGGCCTCCTCACAGCTTTCGGCTGCACCCGCTCCCTTGACATGTCCATGGCCATCCGCAACCCTCCTTGTCCCCCACCGGCCCGTGCCACCCGAGGCGGCAGAGGGGGAGAGCTGCGACCACAGGGAGGAGGTGGGCTCTGTCCCAAACGCCAGATCCCCTTGTAACGCTCCGACACCACAACTTACCTAGCACTACCCTGGCCCTACGCTAGCTACTACGCAGTCACCGAGACCCAACCGGCCTAAGGGGGCACGCGCGGATTCGATCACGCCAGCCAGACACGGGTTTCCCACGTGTCCAACTGCGGCTGGATGCACCATGTCGCGACGTGTGCTACACTACACCCCGAGTCTGCGTTTCCGTCCTTGCAGCATCGGTCGTCACGGAGTGTGAGTAGCCGCTAGCCCGACACGAATGAGCCAGAGGACTTACGGCGTGCCCCTATGCTCATGCCTGCCACGCGGAAACCGAGTATATGGAATACTACATGTGTGTTAGGCCCTACAGCCTCCGGTCGCACACTGCGCTGGTACCACGCCCTTACCCACAAACCAGGGCCAACTCCAAGCTAGGTCTGACCCAACTACAACCGCCATTGCGCGGTACACACAAAACATAACATATGTCACCAACCAAGTATACACCGTCTGTACGGTATGATATTGCTACACAACAGGACACAAGTATTTAAATATGCGTTTACCCTTTAAAATACTAAACTACTGAACGCGGCAATAAATATATACATAAGTTAAAATACAATTGCTCCTACGTGTCAGGGACGGACCTTGCCCAGCTGAGACGGGAGAGGACAAACTCCTACTACCTGACGAACTCCCAGGCATGGGAGGAACCGGACGCACGGGCAGTGAGGGCTGGAAGTCGACCAGGCCCCTGCTCTACCATCAGACGATGACAGGAGCAGGGGAGGTGCGGGCAGGACGCCACCGCACGGTAGACCCTCCTCCGTACGCGGGATCGGCAGGACGACTCGCAGGACTGACGACGATCGAAGGAAGCAGGACGTCACAGGCATGTGACGCGAACGCACGAAGAGCGGCGCACCCGATGACGGCAATCGATGACACTGACGAGGAGGCGTCGACACTGGCGCTCTGACTTGCCAGGCGACGGGGGTCGCGCGGATTCTGCGTCCCTGCATGATGATGCAATTCCTTCTGTAGAGATCGTGGCGGGACCAGTGACGGAAGGCCAGGCGGCGGCTTTTAGATGACTAAGTCGGACGGAAGTCACGACATAATGAATTATGTGACAAAACTATAATGCAAATATGCCTACATCAGTGGGAAAGATTATTTGTCACTATTAGCTCTCTGCGACTTTTGTCTCTTCTTGAACTCAATCACATTTGCTCACCAATTTTCTCTTGCTGATTTTTGTCTTTGGCAGTGTTGGTCGTTCACTTAAAAGTAGAAATTTGCCACATAAGGATAGAATATCTGCCATCTGTTGTCCTAAAATGGGTCTATCACTAGTTCGCGATCACAATACGAGCCATTCGAGAAATGAGCTAAGGAAGCATGGTGGACGAGTTGTCCGAGGCTTTTAACTTCCATCTTTTGCAGCCAATGTATGCGAGCTGACCTGAGTAAAGAGAGAAGTTGAGAATGAAGGGGAAAACGGGGCTATTGGTTGGAAATTATCGCTCATCTCACGAACTCGAGCTTTCATTTATAGGCACAGTACACCCTCAGATATGAATTTTGTGATTTTCATTTGTTTGTGTAGTAGACCCCTTCTGCATAACACTTGCCAAGTGCGAGATCTCAATTTCTCCAAATAAGCGAGATATAAGCGACCACCACGGGCCCGACCCCTTCACTCACCACCACAGGCCCGGCCCCCTTTCCGAATTTCGACCTCGATATCGGCTGGATGGATGGATAAATTTCAACCGAGTCTACGTTCTTGAGTCCATTACCGGCCCTTCTCATAATCCTGGCTCGCTCTCGTGCAACGATTACGAATGAAAGGAAATACAGGCCTAGGGCAACTCGTCCACCAATTTTTCGCCCTCAAATAACAGGCTTTTTTGAAGGGCCATAACTCCTTCCGTAGGGGGCTTGAACGATTTCAAAGATACCACTATGATCAGCGTGTGACCGTCTCCAAAACAAGCATGAAAACTGAAAAACAATTTTCTGGGTGTACTGTGCCTTTAAAGGCACAGTACACCCTCAGATATGAATTTTGAGATTTTCATGTAATTGTGTAGAAGACCCTTCCTGTATAACACATGCCAAGTGCCAGATCTCATTTCCTAAAAATAAGCGAGATATAAGCGACCACCACAGGCCCGACCTCCTTCGCTCACCCCCACAGGCCGGACCCCCTTACAGATTTTCTAACTCGGTAGCGGCTCGATGGATTGATGAATTCAAGCAAGACGCCGTTCTTCAGTCCAATACCGGACTCTCTCCATATCCTGACTTTCTCTCACGCAACTATTGCGAATGAAAAGAAATACAGGCCTAAGACAACTCGTCCACCAATTTTCTCCCTTAGAATCTAGGCATCTTTGGAGAGCCATAACTCGGTTCAAAGGGGGCCTTGGGCGATTTCAGGCATACAACTGTGATCAGCGTGTGACTCGCTCCAAGATAAGCATGAAATCTGAAAAATAATTCTTTGGGTGTCCTGTGCCTTTAATCACGTCGGAGGGCGGGCATTGCGCTTTTGGGGTTCGCTTTGCGCTTAAAGTGACAACTTCGGGCTCTTTTGGGACTCTTCCTGGCTCGTTTTCATGCGCTTTTTGGACGTTAGCGTGACAGTGTGCTTCCACTATTCATTCCTAGTGGAAACTGATGCACAATTTTTATCGGGAACCATACTTTTGAAAATGAGGATCCGCCACCAGTTCTCACTAGTCATCTAGCAATTTTTCATAGGATGCTTATGCGACCGCCAAACAACGTGAAGAACAGTTACGGCACGAGCCCCACATGCAGAAAATTTTTAAGAATGGCAGTGACTAGGCCTCCAGACGCAGAAACGCTTTAAAAACGATTTTGACGCGAAATTCAAATTCATTTTTACATGGTGTCCCGATTGTATTTTCTTTAAACATGAAGGTTTTCCACAGGCTTTTTCAACATTGTCGTTCACTAAAGAGGCCAAGCTTCACAAAACATGAAAAAATAATATACGGTTTTCTGCGCGTACGATGCCTTCAAGCGACATTCTGAGGCTCAACGCTCAGGACATCAGAAGAAATCTTGAGGAATCGGATGAAACACAGAAGATTTTTTAGTATTTAGAGGTTTTTCAAATATCAGTCTATACTGCGAAGCGTCGACTCAGTGGTTCTAAAGTCTTTTCACCTCCTCCCATCAAAAGCTTTCGGTGAGAGCAAGGCATCAAAATAAACAACATAATTGGCGAGGGAGCATATGCGCTAGACTTAGCAGCAGTGGAAAAATCGTTATCTGGGCCTAATTCAGTGCTCCTAACAAAATATGCACTAGACTTAGCAGCAGTGGAAAAATCGTTATCTGGGCCTAATTCAGTGCTCCTAACAAAATATGCACTTGACTTAGCAGCAGTGGTAAAATCGTTATCTGGGCCTAATTCAGTGCTCCTAACAAAATATGCACTAGACTTAGCAGCAGTGGAAAAATCGTTATCTGGGCCTAATTCAGTGCTCCTAACGAAATGTGCACCAGACTTAGCAGCAGTGGAAAAATCGTTATCTGGGCCTAATTCAGTGCTCCTAACGAAATGTGCACCAGACTTAGCAGCAGTGGAAAAATCGTTATCTGGGCCTAATTCAGTGCTCCTAACAAAATATGCACTAGACTTAGCAGCAGTGGAAAAATCGTTATCTGGGCCTAATTCAGTGCTCCTAACAAAATATGCACTTGACTTAGCAGCAGTGGTAAAATCGTTATCTGGGCCTAATTCAGTGCTCCTAACAAAATATGCACTTGACTTGGCAGCAGTGGTAAAATCGTTATCTGGGCCTAATTCAGTGCTCCTAACAAAATATGCACTAGACTTAGCAGCAGTGGAAAAATCGTTATCTGGGCCTAATTCAGTGCTCCTAACGAAATGTGCACCAGACTTAGCAGCAGTGGAAAAATCGTTATCTGGGCCTGATTCAGTGCTCCCAACAAAATATGCACTAGACTTAGTAGCAGTGGAAAAATCGTTATCTGGGCCTAATTCAGTGCTCCTAACAAAATATGCACTAGACTTAGCAGCAGTGGAAAAATCGTTATCTGGGCCTAATTCAGTGCTCCTAACAAAATATGCACTAGACTTAGCAGCAGTGGAAAAATCGTTATCTAGGCCTAATTCAGTGCTCTGAAAAACATGACATGAATTCAGCTGGAGAAACAACTTTCCTCCGTTGCTGTTGAGTGCAGGGATGTTGCTCCTTCGCCCATGCTAGTCTCGTCTACTGATGCCTTCTGAGGAGCTCAGAAGCACAAAGCCGACGCTTCGCAGGATTGGCCAATACCTGAGAAATCTCAGAATGATTTTTCCAGGGTTATAAAGCCACGAAATCACCTGTGTTTCACGAAATTTCTCAACTTTTCCTCCGATGTCCTGAGCATTGAGCCGCGGAAACTCGCTTAAAAACGCATTAGGATATCATCCAGCAATGCTCTTATCTGTAGGAGTCTTTCTCAAGATTTCATTCTTGATAGATGACTACGGCCGCGACCTTCAGAATTTTTCAAATTGATTGTATTGTGATCTTCAAATCTTCAATTGATTTACAATAGTGGCTGCTGATAGACCCTTTTTGAAACTCTTATTACAGATCTTTGATCATCAAGTGACAGATTTCTACTTCTAAGTGAGCGAACAACCCGTTAAAACACAAAAAAACCATGAAAACATTGGAAACGGTGAAGAAATTAAACGAGTTTAAGAAGTGACAAAGGTCGCAAATTGCGAAAGTTGACAAAAAGTGTTTATTAGCAATGAGCATTCGCGTTATAGCCCTGTAAAATACTTAGCTACATCTGCATTATGACCGAAAATGTCATATTGAAGATAATACCGACAGCCCCAATCGGAGCAAAATATTTGAAAAAATATTTCAGTTTTGTAGATAGAGTCCATGTAATTACTGTAGTCTGGGGCTGCGATGATAGATCGCCGTTCGCGACAGCTGATGCCGCCAACACCGTACGACCAGCCGCCTGGTCCATGCGTCAGACTAAGTATGATACGGAAACCATATGAATTCGTGTTTAGCACTCTTGAAGGCAGTGTTCACGATAAAATGAATAGGCGTGTCGGCTGTTCATTATCTTCAACATCTGATCATGATAGAGGATACTGTAGGTTGTTTTAGCCAATGGAAGAGGCTAGGAAATTCTTATCATCTTTAATAATCAAAAGCCATGAACAGCCAGCACGCCTATTCATTTCATCATGAACACTGCCTTCAAACAATTTTTCTGTGGAAAAGACAAAATTGTCAGTTGCCAGCTGCTTGTGGTTCGATTTTGGGGTTCTCGACCAAAAGCAGTGGTCAAAAAAAAAATTTCGCTAAAGCGTCAGGCTACTCATAACACACAAAACACGCGGTATCGAAAATTTTTAGGGTTTTCAGGCAGTTCGTGTTTGGGAAAGTTAGGTGTTGTCGTTATTATCCACTACTTCGTCAACTCGCTTGCTCACAAACATTGGAATTTAGAATACGGTTTTTTTGTCGTGAACGTTGCCTAGCATCGATTCAATTCTTCGCCATTTTTTGGAGTTATTATAAATTGGGGAATGTCTAGTTCCTGCTTCCTCAGGAGACAGAACTGGTAGAAGGGTTTCCCACGCGAGAAAAGTTGTTTTCCCAGTAGTCTGTTTCATCACTCACATTCAGGGTACCTAGAGCTTTTTCCAAATTCCACGCAAACCAGTGCTCTCGTGCATGTGAAACCACAAATGCGTCTACATTTGAAAATATGTGAACGATCAAAAACGAGATATCAGGCTCTCCACAGACTCGAATCGAGTCCACTACTGATGTTCATTGACTATTTTTAATCAACTTGAAGGCGGCATACAGTCTCGTAATTATGGTTGAGATACCTACGGAACTAAAACGGAATGGATCAGAACACAACGCCTACGCATCTTGAGGCATTACAAATGACGCACAATCACGCTATATGAGTGAGAAGTTGGTCCCGCCCTGTAATTCCTGCTTGAAAACAGGGGTGCTGTGCCATTCACACCGTCGGTGACGTTTGTGGGTGATACAACAAGTACTATAAGTAGGCCACATACATCGACGACGATGGGAATGGCCCAGCATCCCCGTTTTTAGAGCAGGAGGGCAAATGAAAGGGGCGGAGAAATCCAGGGCGAGGCCAACTTCCCACTCGTGTAGCGGCATTGTGGGTCGTCTTTGATGCTTCAAAATGCGTTAGGCATTGTAATCTGAGCCATACCGTTCTTCTTCCGTAGTTATCTCAACCACATTTAGAGCGTGTGTACTGCCTTTAAAGGCACAGTTCAAGCTCAGGGGTAAAATCTGAGAAAATCGCATAATTGTGAAGTAGACCTACCTCTTATAACACCTGCCAAGTGCGAGTTCTCGAATTCCCCGAATAAGCGAGATATAGTAGGAAACCGCCGTGGTTCGCCCACATCAGGAAGCCGCTTTGGCACGCCCCTCTTACGCTGTTTCGAGCTCAACAGTGGTGAGATGAGCAACGGTTTCTGATAAATATTCCCGTCTTCCCTTCACTTTGAGCCTCTCTATCCAATCAGGTCCGCTCGTCTACATCGGTTGCAAGTAACACAACTCACAACTTTCTGGGCAAGCTTACTGCGTCTAATTGGGCCAAACGTAAGCTTAGCCCGTCTAATTTACCGAAAATCAACGGTTTTGAGCTTAAAACTCGTCGTAAGCGTACATAGCCCATGTATGGTTACTGCGTGGTTTTCTAAGGTCGCACTAAGCATTACCTGGGGTCGATTAGGTGTTGGAAGCCTACTAGGATACAGATTAGACGGGGAAAGCAAACAACGGACACCACAGAGTCTATAAAGACGCGGTGAGCTTGCGGTAACGGCGTGAATAAGGAACATACGTATCGAAATTTGACGACTCTGACGTGTCTCTGCGGCCACTCGCAGGAGAGAGTACACGCATGGCGCTGAGCAGCAGAGAAAGAGAAAAAGGAGGAAGCCCCTGATTGAAACCCGAAATTTGGCGTCTGATCATTCCAGTTGCGTGCCCTCTTTGTATGCTATTTATTGTCATGTTTGTATCCTTATTCATTTTCTTCGTTCTCTGTTCTTCCTCGTCAGTCTGAACTTTGCCAAGTAATACGGATGTACGCCGGTAAACCCGCAAGGAGTCCACCAATTGCTCCGGTCAAACCCTTTATAGTCCCGCGGGACGCCAGCAGGCGATGGAGTGGTCGTTTGATGATCTACTCCATTTGAGCAGGATTCAAAAATGAGCTCTGTTTTTTGTTATTATTTGAACCGGTTTTTTTCTGCTGTTTGAAGAACTCACTTTTGCCCTTTGAAGGTCGGACTTTGCGATCATTGATCGTCTATAGGTCTTGTGGTACCACATGTTCTGAGAGAGGTCCACGTGTTCTCTGTTCTTTTTTGAGTGTGAAAAGATTTTTGTAGAAGAGTTCAAAATGAATTAGTTGTTTTTCTTGAGCCTCTAATTTGTTAATGACCTTCCTTCACTCACAAATATGCGAGTAAAGAAATGTATGGCTTGCTGTGTAGCCTTGAGTCCCTTCCATATTTTACCGACTGACGTCAAGCGACTCGAGATAAGCTAAATTAGATGAGATGGAAAGCAAAGGGTTTAGGGATATTCCGCATTTGATAACATATCGTCCCACGTCGGTCTTTAAACTGTGAAAGGGGCTTCAATCACCAGAATTGGTTTACTCATAGTTAGTAAAAAAGCGGTCTGTTGATGACTTACTTGACTTAATCGGTTGGCTTTCGCCTGACGCGGTCATTCCGCATCTTCACCGAGGTGTGCCGTCCTAGTAGTCAGCCGTGTCCATTTTTCACGGTCTTCAGCCACAATTTGAACACATTCCATCCAGCTGTCACTATTCCATTTCCTGCGAAACGAAACATCGCGCCTGAACTGTCTTTCGATGCCGAGTGACTTTAAATCCTCTTTAACCACATCCGTCCAGAACTTTCGCCTACGCCCAGGTGGCCGTTTCCAGACAGGATTTGGAAGCATTTTTAAAGCGTGTTGTACGAGACGATCCGGCGTTCTTCTTAGTATATGCCCGAGCAGTCGAAGTCGACTTTCCATTGCTGCTTGAGATGGCGTTAGGAGATGCTGGCACCTCCCTCGTGTCAAGCGTTGATGTACTGCGTCGATTTCCTTGTAAAGGTCTTCGTTATGGCATACACGCGGCCAGAAATATCCAAGCAAACGCCTAAAAAGCTTCCTCTCCGTGCAATCCAACCTTTCCATCTGCGTGTTCGGTGCTGCCCACGTCTCCGATCCGTACATCATGATAGGGCGAATAGCGGATAGGTAGACGCGCAACTTGACTTCCTTCGCGATGGTGGTAGACCACAAACACTTGGTTAGAGAATTGAATGCAGACGTAGCTTTAGCACATCGTTGTCGAATATCCGCTACATAACTACCATCGTTCTTCAGCAAACAGCCCAAATAACAGAAATCGTCCACCAGTTCGATACGTTGTCCGTCCACACAAACTCCAGTTGAAGGCCTCTGAGAGACCCACATCTGCTTGCATTTGTCGGGACGAAGACGAAGTCCATAGGCTGCGGCATACTTCGAAACGAGGTTCACAATCCTTTGCAGTTTTGGGTTGTTTTCAGCGAATAACACAATCTCGTCGGCGTACTCCAGGTCGACAAGGTCCTGATGGTGTTAGGATCACATCCGCAGGAAACTGTTCTGCAACTCTACGCATGATGTCATCAACGGCGAAGTTGAAAAGAAAAGGTCCTGCAACGGCTCCTTGCCTTACTCCTGTTTTCACCTCGAAAGCTGACGTAAATCCGACAGGTGTACGAACTGCTGCTGTTGTTACTTTGTTCATGTCCTCGATTAACCGAACATACTTTTCCGGGACTCCATCTGCTCGCAGAGCATTGAGCAATCGATCACGATGAGGAGAGTCGAACGCGGCTTCAAAGTCCAAAAAAGCAAGCTGTAATGGCTTCGAAAACCGCTGCCACGATTCAATTACTCTTCTCACGACGAACACTTGGTCGATGGTCGATCTTCCAGGTCGAAAACCGGCTTGCTCATCTCTGGTCGTTCCTTCACGATGTTTGATAAGTCGCTCGAGAATGATACGTTCTAAAACCTTGTACATGACACGAAGTAGAGAGATTCCTCTGTAGTTCTTAGGATCCGTGACGGATAGCTTCTTGTGAAGAGGTACGATGATCGCATGTCTCCACGAATCGGGTATCCTTTCGCTCATCCATATGGCACGGATGGTGTTGGTCATTTCACGAATCCCAGACGGAGGAAGAGCTTTCAGCATTTCAGCAGTGATGTTGTCATCTCCACCTGCCTTTCCATTCTTCATTTTCCGGACACAATCCAAAACTTCAGACTCAGTCGGCGGTTCCTCACTGACATCGTAATGTGCTCTCTGAACATGCGGGAGCTCAGGTACTGATGGCGCTGGACGATTCAGTAGTGAACTGAAGTAATCCTTCCATATTGGCAGCGTCGCATCACCAACTGCAACTCCATTGGTAGTGTTCAAGACAGGAGAACATCTCTTCATCTTCCCGCTATACTGTCGCAGCAACGTGTAGGCTTTCTTCGGATTCTTCTCCTCCCAAGCCTTCTCGAACTCCTTAGCTCTACACGTCCACTCTCGTTCGCGGTCACTTTGAAGCTGCCGACGCAACTTCCTCCTCAGATGCTTCTCCTCCACGAAGTTTCCTGCAGTTCGGAGAGCACATACTCTGTTGTAGGTAGATGTTGTTTCTTCTGAGACGTAGGCGAACTTCTTCTTAGGCTGTACAACCGGGAGTGCCTCTTTCGAAGCGTCCTGGATGCACTTGACAAAAGAATCCGCGTCGCAAAGTTTCTTCTTAGTCCGTACTCCGATGTGAATAGAAACGCGTTGTCGGAAATTCCTTCTGCACTCTTCATCTCTGAGACTTGTCATGTCAATCCTCTGGAGAGGCTGAGCCCCTCGCTTCCTCTTATGAATCCTCGCAGTGAAGTTCAACAGAACAGGACGGTGATCCCAATCGAATGCGACATCCCACACAGCTCTAGATCTTCGAATGTCCGATACTGGAATATTCCTCGTCAGGACATAGTCAAGCTGTAGTTTCAAAGTTGTCATCTTCCGCTTCCGCTGCTCTTCTGGAGATAGCCGGGTTGGTCCCTGCCACGTAAGCTGATGGCGGCGATGATTCCTCTTGAATGTCGATGCAATAATCAAACCACTGCGTTCACCAAACTCGACAAGGCGGCAGCCATTGTCCGATGTTTGCTCCACTGGGTAGAACCATTTACCGAGTACTTCGGATTCCTGATCAAGTCCCATCTTCGCATTTGCGTCAATCCCCACGACAACAGCATGTTGACAAGGTATCCTGGCCAGCAACGCATTGAGTTCCTCATAAAACGCATCCTTCGAATTGTCTTCGGCGGTTTCAGTGGGCGCATGAGCACTCACTATCCACAGATTGAATCCTCTGTGATCCCGCAGTCGTAGGAATGCATTCCGACACGACGTTGAGCCGAACTCCTTGACCATACCATTGAAATCCTTCCTTACAGCCATTGCACAGCCTCCCACTCTCCCATCGTCAGCGTTACCGCAGTAGATGGTGTACTCTCCGACGCTGATGACGGGTCTATCCTTGAGGCGGGTTTCCTGCAAAGCAGCAAACGGTGCATGGAAATAGCTCAGAAGTCTGGATAGCGCAGTTTTTTGGATATCACTCGACAGCGATCGACAGTTCAGGGTGGCGAAATTGTGGCTTGTAGCCAAAGACTCCATGACTCCCTAGGTACGGATCCTAAGGTGTTATGGACCAGAGGCCTTAGTGTGCCGGACGGCGACACCTTTATGCAATGTGCGGGATACTTTCGCGATATAGTTGTGCACGCTATATCGCTCGAACGTTCCCTGTGTACACTCAAACGTCTGCTGGGTTCAGTAGAAGCAGGGGCACCAACGAGCAGGTACCAACAGACTTGTATACACACCCCCGGTCTGTTGATAGTTAATAAATAACCATCGATATGCAAGCAGCTCACCTCTATTTACTCGGCCATTTGTTCTGAATCCTGAATGGACGACCTGAAATGGGTTGAATGCATATCGCTCCAGCCGCGAAGCGGCTGGAGAGTTTTGATTTTGCCTAGGCCTTGTGATCAATTAGAATTCTCTTAAATAGCTTATAGAATCTTTGAAACAAAAATTCCGACCATTTCCTTCTTGATCTAAGCGAAGGGGTCCAGAAGACACCAGCTCTCCGAATTTTAGCCAAATCGGTTCACAAATCACAAAATTTTGAGCCCGAAAGCTTAAGAAATTTCCATCTCAAACAAACTGACCGGGCGGCGCGCTGGCAAAATTGGACACTCCGGGCAAGCAGTTGGCCGCCACCGCGCGTTCAGCCGGCAATTGACCATGGGAGGGCGGCGAGCTGGAGACGCGCTGGCAGTGCTGGAAGAAGGGGCAGACTGCTGTCGACCCGCTGGCAGTCGAGAGTGCCAGATAGCCGCGATTTGGCGATTAACTGGCAGTGTTTCTCGGTTGGCGGCGACCGGTTTTCAACTCGGCGACAAGCTGGCGATCAGTTGTCAACCCTTATCAGGCAAACTGATCGTGCGGATTGCTCGCCAGCTGATTGACTACGGGTCGCCAGCGCTATTTTCTGAATAATTGTTGCTACATTGGCTGATAATGATATGTTCAAGACAGCGGTAAAGGTGTGCAGGGCTGTATACTATGATGCCCCCCCCCGCTGGGGATAGCACTGAACCCGCGTTAGTACGGTCTTCAGAGACAGTCGCCAAAAAGGGTAGGATTTTTGTGGGCCTGAGTATGGAAAACCGCTTCGTTTCACTGATGTGAAAGTGCCCAGATGGAGTGGAAGGTAGTTTCTGACTGTGCAGGTCTTGAGTTAGTTTCATTCGAAAGCGAAGATCTGCGGGCATATTCTGCATCCGGCTGTAGGCCAGCAGGCTTTCATGATTATCGACCGGGCTGGCCACGTCTGAGCGACCAACTATAACCGGGGCCTAAAGCCCCTGTCAGGCCCCTGTCACAGTTCGATGAGAAAACCCCCGTGGCCGACCCGTTCGATGCGTATGAAAAACATGGAGGTTGGAAATAACACCCGGTGTAGCCAGCTGTGGCTGACGCGATCAATATGAATGAATTATGTGGAACGATATCATGGATATCATTCATTTCTTAGGTAATATCATGTGAACATCGGTCGTGTCAGCCATTGCATAGGATATTACCGCGTAATATCAAGAAAAAAAAACAATTCTGTAAAAAAGGGGTCTCCCAAGCAAAAGTAGTTTGGCTCGCGTTACAAATATTTCAACAAAAAGGGAACAATAGGAAAGTGGGATGAAGAGAGTCTACAAAAAATGGACAATATACTCCAACGCTCTTTCCTTTGTCGGCACTCCTAAACAGCGGAAACAAACCGTTGTGGTAGTTTACGAGAAAAAAATTGAATGGTTTCCTAAAACAATTAGATATCATCAACTCTTTTATGATAGCTATTAGGTACACATGCATATATACATTTTTATCGGTTTCCACATAATCAAAGTCCTTCATGGAGCCAAAAGCGCTTCCTCTCGGAGAACCGCAACGTTTGTTTCCGCTGTTAACAAGTGCCGACAAAGGAAAGAGCTTTGGAGGATATTGTCCATTTTTTGTACTCATCCCACTTTCCTATTGTTCCCTTTTTGTAGAAACATTTGTAACGCAAACCAAACCACTTTCGCTTGGGAGACCCCTTTATTTACAGAATTTGTCTAGTCATTACTATCACCAGAAGACAGTCACTCCGAGTGCATTAGAATGAATGCATTTTGCAGCTTCAAAATAGGCTTAGTGCACAATCGAAGTAAGCTAAGTGAGGTGTAGAAGTATGGTGAGCGCCGTTTTAAAGTATGCTTAAAGCGCCTTCGAGGTAGTATGAGTGCAACCTTGAGGTAAGTATAATGCAGATTCGAAGTAAGCTTGGTGCCACTTTATAGTATCCTTTACGCTGCCTTGAAGTAGGATGAATGCAGCCTTGAGGTAAGGTTAGTGCAGATTTCAAGTGAGCTTAGTGCGGCTTTGAAGTATCCTCTGCGCAGCCTTGAAGTGGGGTGAATGCAGCCTTGAAGAAAGCTTATTGCGCGTTCGAGGAAAGGTT
The DNA here is from genome assembly GCA_029168955.1 of Aplectana chamaeleonis. Taxonomy (NCBI): domain Eukaryota; kingdom Metazoa; phylum Nematoda; class Chromadorea; order Rhabditida; family Cosmocercidae; genus Aplectana; species Aplectana chamaeleonis. The sequence continues at coordinate 74,634 of JAPDOI010000820.1, read as the reverse complement.
GTTGCGCCTTTAATGAAACTAGGTGGAAGCAATCAACCTAGATACTTTAAAGCCGTGGAAAGCTTTCCCAGAAAGTTCTGAGAAGTTACAAGCCTCGGACAGCTCGTCTACCATGCTTCCGTAGCTCAAATTTTGAGAGGCCATAACTCCTTTCCAAGGGGGTCTTGTACGACTCCGGAGACATCGTTCGAATCGGCGTTGGACCGTTCTCAAGATAGGCAGAATAACAGAGGGAAGATTCTGAGGTTGGGCTGTGCCTTTAATGCCTTCACAGTCTCATTTTGACGTGTTCTCATGAATGTGTACACTCAACAATTTATGCATGGTTTTTTTTTTGATGAATGACATAGATCCACATTGACATGGATCCTAATGAGACTTTGCGTTCCCCATTGAAGGTTGGTACAAACTAGGTGCACCTATGCATATGGTTTCCGTCTTCATTTTAGTCTGATACATGTACCAGGCGGCTGGCCGTGCGGGGTTTGCGACCTCACTGGAGAATGAGTTACGCTTCGCGCGGGATCATCTACCGTCGCAGCCCCGTCCATTCATCAGACTTAAATGATTGCGCGAGCTCTACATATGTTATAGCCTATGACACCGAGTTTGCGCCAACTTCCAATAGTGAACGTAACGCTCCATTAGAACCCAGTTATATTCCCTTGTATCTGGTGCATGTACCTATCAGGGCTGTGCGTTATAATCATAACATGTTTACGCATTAACGAGTGAACGCGGTTTTTTAAAAATTTGACGATTAACGCTTTAAGACACAGTCCAAGCTCGTGGGTAAAATTTGATATTATGGTCCAGCCGCTGTGTGTAGCGACCCTGCCAAACGCGGAATCCAACTCTTCGGATTAAGCAAGAAAAATCGAGCATCCATTCCCTCGGCCCCCCAAATCAGCACCCATTCGCTCCTCCCTTTTCAAAGTTTTCAGGCTGAATAGGGACGAGAATAGCCATGGAATTCGATCAAAATCTATGTTCTTCTATTTATTATCGGTAAAGCTTCGTCTTGCGGTCTGCTCCGGTGCAATGGTTGCAATTAACGAGGAAAAACAGGCCCGAGACAACTCGTCCACCGATTTCTCGCTTGTGATTCACAATCTTAGAGTGGCCATAACTCCGTTCGTTGTGGATTCTGAAGTATTCTGGAGACACCATTGATATCAGCGTGAAAATTTCTTCAAGATTAGCGGAAAGGCTTAAAAACGATTTTTAGGTTGAACTGCGCCTTTATAGAGAAAGTCTCATAACCACGTGAATTTAGTTCGTAATTGTAGTGGATATATGACAATGATTCATTCTCTCCAATGACAAGTTTCAAAACTGGTGCTGCGTGTTGGATCAGCTTGCTGCGCGGTCAATTTTCCCTTGTTGTGAAATATATCTGTGACCTCAGTATTTCCCAGTCCATTAATTATCTATATTCGTTATTTCTTCTCCATATCGAAAATTTCGAATTCGTGTCCCAAAAGGTAAACAAGAGGTCTGCTCTACTTCTCTGCGGCCGAATAAGGTATCACATGAGGGCTGAGAGGGGGATCGAAGGCGGAGATGATGATACAAGACATATTGTGTACTCCGTTAAAAGTTGCACATCTATTTGTCAATGAGAAGCGCTTGTTCGGAAATCAATGTGCTTGAAACTCATTGCAGCACAACCGCTTCCACTCAACTGGTGGCGAGCGAGTTACCTAGGGATTTATGCTAACTGATCTTCTGCCGACCGCCTCTTGTTGATAAGAAAATGTGCGAGATTTGGTGGACTGGACTATACCGAGTAAAGGAATAATTTTGCGTCAGGTGTGCACACATACAAAACCGATCCGTAATGCGGCAAGTGCAGTAGATTGTGAAGCTTTTGAGCTCATTTTGTGGATATCAATTCACGTATGTCAGACAGTGTAGCACATCACTTGCCAAGATGTTTCAGACACCCCTTTTTGAGTCCTGTTCATTTTCCGCGGCATCCGGTTTACCCACTTTCTACTATGCAGTGCAGGCCACGCTCCAATCAATGCGCCACTCAATCTCCACAATGCGGCGCACGCTTTGACCGGAGCGCACTACGCGGCGCGCACTACACATGAAGCGCTGCTGACTTTCTACGACGCGGCGCGCGCTTCACGTAAAACGCTACTCACTTTCTTCGACGCAACGCACGCTCAACATGAAGCGCTACTCGAATTTTGCGATGCGACGCACGCTCCTCATGATGTCCTAACCATACGTTTCGCATGCTCGTCCGAGAGCGGCGAGCGCGGCTGCCGCCTGCCAAGCACGCTGGCCGCATGGGCCGCCATTCTAATTCGGACACACTTAACAGCCTAGCTCGCTCATTTTGAGCCGGCCGAAGTAAGACCTATCGGGCTTATCATGTCAAAATCTCCTTATCACTGTTATATTCTGCCATGACCGTCCCCTCCACTGCTTGCTGCGCTCGGACTCATTCGAGAAGGCTAGAATTTATGCACGTAGAGACCTATCACAAGGAACGTCTTAGCTCTTTCTTGAATATAATCAGACCGTGTTGACTATCATACCATTGCGAGCATTTTTCATTATTCGGGAACTTTAGAACAATCAATGGGACAATACTAAAGTTCCAGAATTGAGGTCTACTAAACTTTTTTCGCCCAGTGAACATACGCGTTCACTTCCGCTAACTTAAACGCTTCCCCTTGTACTCGTGAACACCTTTCCGTTCGTAGGCTTTTCTCCTTCTCAGAGGCTACAGCTGTTACACAGCGTTTTTGTTCAATAGATCTCTCTTGTATGCAAGGTTCACGATAAATTTCGTTCCCTTATATCATCACATGTCGACGAAGAGTTTCACAGGGATTTCGGAAATAACCTTCGATATATAGGTATCTGCAGAGACGGCTGAGCTACGAGAGAAGCATTGTAATTTCAAAACTCGTTTCGAAACATTTCAACCAAAATTATGGCTGCAAAGTCACCTACCTTTTCGGAAACTTCACCATAATGACTTCGCAGCCAAAATGTTTTTGAAATTGTTAATACGGGAAAATTCTGAATGCAAAAGAGAAGAAGATTAGAAGAGAACGTTCATTTTTGAAATCACAGATTTGGAGGAGTTTTCACATTTTGGATTTCAGAATTCTGAACAACTGTGAATTGATTTTGATTTCTTTATATACTGGCTCTTTTTTTACCTTTTCTCCTCTATCCGGACATCAATCCCTTTCAAAGAATAATCGCAGCAGAGAAAACTATCGTGAACACTTCCTTCATCGAAAGTGATGAGCGTAACCTTTTCCATTTGTGTTTACAAAGCATGCGGGTTGCGCTTGCTGCAATATTTGTTTGACTCCATGATGATTTTAACGTTGTATACCATTGATTCTAGACGTTGAATTTGCTCCAATTAATGAGCTGCCCTACAATAAACAAGTCGGAATCATTATTACGTCTGGCTTTTCCCACGACTGGCAAGGCTTGGGTATCACTTATCAACCTAAGCACAAGCAAGAATTTTCTTCATTTTTTTTTCATCAACCTAATTCTAGAACAGTTGGCTACCACTCTGGCCAATTTCTCATTGAAAATCACCCAACGCTGTAGATCACATACATACGTACATACATATGTATGTAAAGAAACACACTTCAAAGTTCACGATTGGGTCATTTCCATTCTCTAGTCTCAACTTAATTCGCGTTCTTATTTCGCTTCGTTTCGTTTAACTACCCGACCCCTTGTTTCATTTTTTATTGGTGCTCTGATTGTGTCCGAACACAGGTCAACCAAAATACAATTACGGAATTTTGATCTACAAATCTTCCTCGTTCAAGTACGGGCCACTGACAAAGAGCTCGTCACTGGATTATGGCAGAGTACTTTGAACCACAGATAGAGAAATCAGCCTTCCAGTAGAAACTTCAAGAATATGAAACAACAACTATCTCCAGTTCCTGGACGAAGACGAGATTCGAGCCTTCAAGAGGTTGGTATTTAGTCCTCCTTTGAATTCTGGCTAGCACCCGTGTAAATTTCAGCTGGGATCATACTACGAAGGGCACAAGAAGATATTCGTTTGAACGATCCACACTCAAGAATTGATGATAGTCATGTAGCCCCTCCCATGAACTGGACTCGTGCCCTCTAAATAGAAAATTATATTAGGTTGGGGATTGAGTTCGTTTTTGCCTTCGCTTAACATTTATTTGGCAACGTAATTAGACTGCTCGGAAGACCTTTTTGTGCTCTACAAGGCTGCTACATTCATTTATGCACAGAATTTAGGTTTCCATAGGCTTCCAGGCTTCGAAATGGAGTTTCTAGAGGCGAAAAGCAGGTAGTTCAGCATTTGCTGTATTTAGCCTATTGTAGAAGAGCTGATAAGCCGCCGGTGCATCGTGAAGAAAACAAAGTGGATTCTCAAAGGCAACGTCCGCCCAGAAAACCGCAGTTTTTTCTTATCAATCCAATGCTTGAACCAATTGGAGATAGTTGGCAAAGCTCGAGACCTCAAAGCTGCGTATTCATAATGCTATAGCCTCTTGGAAACCGCTCCGTGGTCTGAAAAGGCGTTTTCCCTGTCGATCATCTAGCACTAGGAGCAGAAGCTCCACAACAGGCCCCGGCAAATCTAAAATCCCATATTCTTTATTCTTTAATTCTATATTTCGAGAAATTCTCGCGTTCAAACTGTCGGAAGCTTCCTATTTACAGGATTCCTGACACTCAAAAGGCCAAAAGAAATAATCAACTTAAAGGCAGTGTTCACGATGAAAATCGTTTTTCTGTTTTTCCGCCTATCTTGAAAACGGCTCCCTGCTGATTCCAATGGTGTCTCTGAAATCGTACAAGACCTTCTGGAAACGGAGTTATGGTCCCTCAAAGATTGAGTTATGGAAACATGGTGGACGAGTTGTCCGAGGCTTGTAACTTCCGTCTTTTGCAGCCGATCTATGCGAGCTGACCTGAGTAAAGAGAGAAGCTGAGAACGAAGGGAAGAACGGGGCTAATGATTGAAAATCATCGCTCATCTCACGATCTCGAGCATTCATTTGTTCATCTCGGTGGGCGTGTGATGCGCTTTTGGGGTTTTCAATGCGCTCGAAGTTGCAACTTCGGGCTCTTTTGGGGCTCTTCCTGGCTCGTTTTCATGCGTTCTTTCGACGTTAACGTTACAGTGTGTCCCTCCACTACCCAATCCCAGTGGAATTTCTAAAACTTTTTCCATCGTGAACACTGCCTTTAAGAAGTTACAGGGGCTAAACCCTTTCAGACGTCCAGCATTTCCGACATTTGTGTATTACACAAGACACACAGGACAGACGTTAGAAAAAGAAAGGCAATTGCTCCGGGTTTTTCAAACAAGTTTTCCTCCGGATATTGAGTGTTTTGGGTGGCCTTTTTGCGATATATCACAACCTGGTGAGCCTACCTGCACAAAATAGTGACAAACTTGAACACGGTTATTTGCGCGTACACTGCCTTTGAGAACCTTCGGCTGGAAACCTTGTATCCCAGATTCCATTATTATGGACAAGTGAGGCTCGATGCTGTTGCGAAGAAGTGAGTTTTGGCTCGTCGGTTGACTACTTTCTGCCGAATGGGAGCACTCACACGGTACACTTGGGTTGGAAGACACTCTTCGCTCATGACACACTCTCGGTGAACGTTGCAGATGTCCCATTCTGCTTCGGCAACGTTCTGACCCTTATGAAAAGGGAAGAATGGCGCTTGTCGAAATGGCTGATTTTTACCTCGCAGGTACTCATTTTCAAACGCGTAGAACTTATGGACATTCAAACTTGCTGGAAAAAGAATATGACAAGACTTTTCAGCAGGAAAAGATCTTCCAGGCAGTCAACATTTTCTGCCTAACAAAGCACAAGCCGTAATTAAAGGTAAAGAACACCCAGAAAATTATTTTTTTTAGTTCTCATGCTGACCTTGGAAAGAGCCACACGCTGATCATAGTGGAACATATCTCTGAAATCGTCTAATACCCCCTATGAACAGAGTTATGGCTCCTAAAATATGCCTATACATTGAGCATTCCAGATTTCGTCTAGCCGCTGTCGAGTTCGAAATTTGGGTAGGTGGTGTGGCCCGTGGTGGTGAGCAAAGGGGGTCGGGCCTGCGGTGATCGCTTATATCTCGCTTATTTGGAGGAATCCGTTACTTAGGCTGTTTGCTGAAAAACGATGGTACTTATGCAGCGGATATTCAACAACGATGTGCGAGAGCTACATCTGCATTCAATTCTCGAACCAAGTGCTTGTGGTCTAGCCCCATCGCGAAGTAAGTTACATAAGTTGCGTGTCTACTTATCCCCTATTCGCCCTATCATGATGTACGGATCGGAGACGTGGGCAGCAACGAAGACGCAGATGAAAAGATTAGATTGCACGGAGAGGAAGCGGTTATGACGTTTGCTCGGGTATTTCTGGCCGTGGATGTGCCACAACAAAGATCTCTACAACGAAATCGACGCCTTACATCAACACTTGACACGAGGGAGGTGCCAACATCTCCCAACGCCATCTCAAACGGCAACGGAAGGTCGCCTAAGTTTGTTCGCTTCAGTCAGTCTTATTATTAAATGAAACAGGGTTTCTAAGAGTTGAAGGTATCGAGATTACATTGGCTTCGTTCCCAGACTAGTGTAAACGACCTACACATAAAATAATGTTAGTCAGTTAGTAGAAATGTAAGTTATTACAAGATGCAAGTGGAACTATCCCGGAACTCTTCAGTAAGGAGAATAGCTCCTTTAATCGTGAATCTAAGTGCATACAAATGTATTAGACAGTTGAAAAAAAAGGAATGTTGATTAGTGAGAGGTTACATAAATCTAATATACACAGAAAAACTTCAGTAAGAGCAGAGAATTTAGAAAGGTAGAATGAAATTGCAGCAAGGAAGAACAAAATGAATCAGGAAAGATTAGATTGTGTAAAGAATCAAATTTGAAAAGCAGCTAATAGTTAGAATGAGCTAAAGGGTATATCGCAGAAGTAATGAATGGATTTATGTATATAAAATTGTATGATCAATTCTTTTATTTCCTCAGAGCCGACGTTGTTTTGAGTGTTCTTTGTTACCAAATATTACATTAGGGCAAGGCTCCCATATTTGATGAAAAGTACCTTTTTGTCCGATTGCCCAATTGCTATTCCTAAAAGTTCAGGTTCCTGGTAAAAGTGATGATTTGGCATTGTCATATTTCCGCAAAACTAATGTTGTACTCAGTGAAAAGGGGAAATCAAATAGAAGTAAAAAAAAAGTTTTGAACCACTTCAGAAAATGATTGGTCATAGAATAATTGGAATTTTGGGAATTATAGTGAAATAGCTGAAAGTATGATTTGGCAGCCGAGCTTGCACCAACTCTTGATAAGAGTTGTGCAAAACGAGAGATTGCATTGCATGAGCTTATCCGTAGAACATATCAAAGCAAAATCACGCGCGACAGCTCTAACAGTCGAGCCTACTTAAAGGCTGTGTTCAAGATAAAAGTCGTTTCTCTGGGGTGGTACTCAGGCCGGACCATTACGGGAAAATTCTGAAAGATTACGAAAAAAATCTGTCAGATTACGAGAAGATGTTGCCCTCCTCTGACAGAATTCTTCCGTATTCTGGCAGAATTCTCTCGTTATCTGGCGGAATTCTCTGGAAGTCTGGTAGAATTTTCTCGTTTTCTGGCAGATTTTTCCCGAAATCTGTCAGAATTTTTCCACACTCTGGTTGGGATAGTACGGAAAATTCTGTCAGATTACGCTGTCCGCCGCAGTCTGCGGTGAAGAACCACGCTCCCCGCGGCTCGCGGCTAAAGCCGCCCCCCCCCCAGCCGTGGGGATACCCCTATCCCCTCAACAGTCAAAAATATGCTGGCCTCCGGAGAGCGACTCGAAGTCACCTTCTAGGGCCGGCATTGGAATGCCGAATGAGTACTCTAGTGAGATGAGGCACCTTTTATACCGGCTGTGCACTTGATAAGCACGTTACGACGTGATCATTCGTAACTACTATAAATTGTCTTTCCAACCGGCCGAATTGAAGATGGCGAGGCGTGTTTTGTGGCTCTCGGGCGAGCCAATATCCGCGCTGCGTGTGCGTCGCATGGGGTGGTCGTCTTGAGGCGCCTGACAGTAAGATGGGCGGGCAGATCAGTGGAAAGTCTCACTTGGGTCCCACACACTTTTCCCAGCGCTTGGCGCACTCATACGAGGGTCCCGCCCACTTCTCTCGGCGCTTGGCGCGCTTTCACTTAGGTCCCGCGCACTTTTCCCGGCGCTTTGCGCACTTCAACTTGGGTCCCGCACACTTCTCTCATCGCTTGGCGCACTTCCACGTAGGTCCCGCACACGTTCCTGCTCACTACCATATGGGTTCTGCACACTTTCGCTGCTCTTGTTGAAGTCTTTGGCCCTTTTATAGTCTGTCAGAATTCGTCAACTTTCTGATGGATTACGGAAGGTGCCCGGTTAATTACGGAGGAATGTTGTGGTAACTCTTTGGTAATCTGGCAGAATATGTAAACACCAGAGATCAGGGCGAATTCTCTGGTAAAATTTCCGTAATCTGGCAGTAATTGCAGATTTACCACTGATTGCCCGGAAAACTCTGGTAAATTTCTGGTACAGCCCCGGCCTGAGTAGTAATTGGGGGGGGGGGGTGTTAAACGCGAATTAACAGGCGTTAAGTCCGCGTTAAACGCGAGTTTAACCACAACAGAATCTGAGCAGTACTCCTAATAGTTGGGAGAGAATTCGCTCTAGTTTCACCCTAACATCCCTCAGTGGTAGGCATTTGTTACACTTATAATGAAAACACCTCGAAAAAGCGACAATTGTATTTTTTGTAACGAAAAATAGCGTTTCCAAAACGTTTTCAGGTATGTTTTTTCTCTGAAATTTCGACATGTGGCATCCTCGCGGTAAGTTCGCGTTTAACATACTCTCGCAGACAACACGGAAATAGTGCTGAAATGCGAGAGGAACTGGCGGTTAACGAAAAACTCCTCCCGAGGAGTTTTTGGATGCGGTTAACAAGATGCAGTAGGAACAGTTTTGACCATCTATACTGAGGGCAAGTGCGAGTTTAATTAAAGCTGAGGGTTGAGGAAGTTTGATAGCACTGTTAGCCATTTTGATTCAGGACGTCAGCCTATCCTTAAAACTGAAAGGTGTTTCAAGGGATAGTCTTTTAACGGCTTCCGCCAGGAAAACGGGCGATGAGGGATCAAAAACAAAGCAGGGATCATTGCAGAAACACGTTGGCCGTCTTCTTTAGTGAACTAATCAATCCCTCCCGATCAGCTGTTAATTTTTTGGCGAGCGCCGACACTTCTCCCGCTTTTGTTTATTTTCTTCCGAAATTCATTCGCTTCGCTATTATCAGGTTAGTTTCACTTTCATAATTCATTGCATAGCACAGGCTATGAGGAGTATGTAGTAAAGTATTTGCTTGCTCGCGTTTCGAAGGGGTTTCCACAACTTTTTTGTGCAAAAAAATGAAAATTTTCCAAGCGACTGATTTTCAAGTGATTTGATGCTTTAGTAATGTTTAATCAGTATTAGTCGGGGCGTATCGGACGAAATTTGCAGGAAAGAAATGCGAACATGTTTCTAAAACCAACTGTATTTGTTCTCCTTTTTCTGCAAGATTTGAATACTCCTCTTTCATTGCCAGATCAGTGCCATCGTGGCCTCTTTTTTTTTCGGGGGGGGGGGTCCGCGACGCACTTGCTTTGGTGCATTGGTAGAGCCCCTCGAAGTGTTTCAAATTCTTACCTTGAAATATAGGCACAAAATCTTTTCCTTGCATGATGCGCATATGAGTGTGTAACAGTGTTTCCATATATTTTCAGCACTAACTGCGGACGGGGGATTAGTTTCATTTTGAGAAGACGGCAAACACTTCACAAATTCAACTGCATCAATGACCGAAACCACACCATTACCCTAACCTCGGGCGCCAGACTTTAGTTGCACGCTTTGAAAAAGAACACTTAAATTCTTTTTCAAGAACGAAAATAGACTATCTAGTTTCTCATCATTCTTATAAGTTTTTAACTATCCATTTCAGTTGAATGCAGGACATTCTTTGAAATTATTCATTACTCGACGAGTTTCGGAATATCTTTTTTCGTACCTAGCGTAACCTTCCCAAGAACACCTTGTAAACAATGCATCCAGAAATTTCCAAATTTTCGTTCGCTCGAAATTTCCTTCCGATAAATTTTTTGTTTTTCAAAAAAACTTTTGTTTGAAAAAATTTTTAAAAAACGTTAACAAAGTTACTACAAATGCAAACTTTTGTCAGATCACACGCATTAAATTGATTGAGGCTAATGATTAACCTAACATGTCTTTTCGAGAGTGGTCCTGAAAACTCACGAAGCTCATGAAAAATTACGAGAATTAGGATTTCCAAGACAAATTAAAAAAATTGCGTTCTGATCGTGTTTCAAACAAGCGAAATATTACGAAGCTCCCTTTGAATGCTCTTCCTAATGAATAAAATAAATAGCATTACTTGTATAATCTTCCCGATCCCTCGTCTTTCCACCGTAAACGTCGTTCGTGTCCAAGTGTAAAAAATACCTATGCGGACGAAGCTCACGCATAATGTATGTGTAAGCAGAGGGCAGCTTTCGTTAAACCGGCAACAAACCGTGGCACCTACGTCGCGGTTCGTAGCCGGCCAGGAGGTGGCGGTTTGTTCGCGTTAATTTGGCGGCTCAACTGCATTTATGTCGCGGTATGTTGGCGGCTTGGAGGTGGCGGTTTATTCGCGTTTAACACCCCATTTACTACCACCCCGGTTTTTCCGCCTATCTTGAAAACGGTCCCATGCTGACTTCAATGATGTCCCTGGAATCGTACAAGACCCTCTGAAAACGGAGTTATGGCCCCTCAAAATTCAGATAGGGAAGCATTGTGGACGAGTTGTCCGAGGCTTGTAACTCCCGTTTTTTGCAGCCGATCTGTGCGAGCTGACCTGAGTAAAGAGAGGAGTTGAGAATGAGGGGAAGAACGGGGCTTTTGATCGAAAGCCATCGCTCATTTAACCACGAATTCAGTGGAACTGTTATAGGACGTGGGCGGAGCTGCCCAATGGGTTGGCTGGCCCACGAGATTTTCACCCTCTTACTGGCCGTTCTTCGTCGCACTTCCGTTCTTAATCGTCTTAGAGGGACCCAAAGCTTACGTTTTAGCCAAAGAAACGTGCAACTTTTTCTTCGTGAACGCTGCCTTTAACATGTGCTGACGGAAGGATTACAGCTTCCGAAAAAACTTTTACTGCCCGCCTTATCACGCGTGATTTTGTTTTGATATGTTCCACGGATCAGCTTTTAGAAGTTGCACTGCGGGAATCGATCCCTCAACCCCAGCATCTCTTCGTAGTTTAGCATTCCCCATCGTTATCCTCTCGACCATCCCTGCACCATGGCTACGGCAACTTCAATCAAGTGATACGAGGGATGGAATGCATAGTGAAATTGGAAACGGCTTATAACTCACGAATGGGCCAGGATCAGGGGTGTGCGGCAATTGCCATTTGCCGATTGCCGTTTGTCGTTTGCCGGCCATTCTTGGGGTTTGCCGTTGCCGTTTCCGTTTGCCGAAATTTTCGTCTAAAACGGCAATTTTTCGGCAAAAATACGTTAATACAAAAGGATTCGCCCTCATGGCAGTTTTTGTATTGGTCAGCATTTCGAAACTGCTACAAATAATTATTTTGACTAGTTCCAGCTGATGTAATGTGCAATTGTACCCATTAAATTGGTAACTGATGAGAATATAAACTCTCTTATAAACTCTTTGTGAAGTAATCAGAGAAGTTCGTTGAAGTTCTAAGTTGTTTATGAGCCTCTAAAAGTCTTTTTTCAATTATCGAACACTTAACCACTTAGAAATGCTAAATTTGCAAAAAAACCTTTTCCGGAAGCATTCAGATCCCTGCATGTTCCAAGATTAGAAAACCAAGTGCTATCAAGCAGCTATTTAAAGGCCGTGTTCACGGTAATCTTCGATTTTGAAAATAATTGCTGATTAGATTCTTTGGCCCTCGGGTAGAAGTGAAACGACGAAGAAATCGAGAAAAACGCACCAGAAGGGCACGAAATTCTCAAATCTCACCCCGCCTAATAAGTTTCACAGGAACTGTTCGCTGCGACAATGAAGTCTTTTGTGGAACCGTCTTTTGCATTGTTCTACTCAGTGTTGCTTCGTACGCTTCGTACTTTCCTTCAGACTATTACTAATACTGTTTTGCCCAGAATCCTCTTCCGTTTTTCATTAGCCCCATTTTTTATCGGTGACAACCACCGTGAACGTGTTCATCCAATCGGACAACTAGTCCAGGCCAGAGACTGATGTCAGTGGAATACGACGTTTTAGTGAGTTTCTCGCTGATTCCTCGTAATTTTGGTAACACTTGCTTGCCAACGCACTGTTTTGAGTAGAAAACTCGGGAACGAAAATCATCATGAACACTGCCTTTAAACGTACAAAACGGTTGAGAACTCGTATAAATCGGTCCTCCTATATTCTGTTGGTGGGCTGATCGTCATTATTGGGGCAGGAAGTTGATAAAATCAGCAAACACTGTCCGGCTTTTTTTTAATTTAACAGTGTTCACAGCAGTCATTAGAGGCAAGGTTCAATAATATTTTCGATTTCGAAATTCATAGCTGAAACGAAGAGTTGACTCAATGGCAAAGCTGAGTTTGTTGAGAAACGATGTAAAGAGAAAAAAATGATAATAATAGCAGCACATATACTGCCCCGAAACTTGAACGTGGTGTGCTCGCCCCACCCACTTCCTCTGTAGCCACAGGGGAAGTGGGTGGTACGAACACACCACATTCAAGTTTGGGACCGTTTAGAGCAACTTATTGCTCGCTTTTAGCCGACATTGTTGTCGTAATAAGCCTCGTGCCGGCTTGTAGACCGAATACACAGAAATGGAAGCGCCCAAGAGCAGTCCGGCTATCTAAACGCACTGCACGCGGCGCTCCAGCGGCCACGTGAGCGCAGCGGCTTTCCGTCGCGCGCGTCGCATGTAACAGTCGAACTGTCACCAGATTCTCTCATTCTGTGCAATCGATCAACGAGCACCTCGGAGCTCATGATTTCCAGTGGAAATTCGAAATTTGGTTTTACTGTGAACCCTGCATACAACTAGACTAATCTCACTCCACTCCTGTAGCCTCACAAGTGAAACCACATCAAGTGAGCGACAAAGAGAACCCTGAGCAGGGCTTGCGACCGGTCGCAAAGGGGGTCGTGAAAACTTCGAAAATTTTTCGAAAAAAAAATGAAAATTCTTTTTTTGGGGAGGGGTTCGTAAAATTTTCGGAAAATGTGGTTTATCTCTAATTCACTCGGAAAGTAGAGACGCCGTGTATTGCATCGGTACCATTTCTCCATTTCAGGGAGGGGGTTCGTAAAAATCTTGGTCATGAACTTTTTTTCACCCTAGGGGGTTCGTAAAAATTTAGGTCACCAGGGGGGAGTCGAAAATTTTCAGTCACCGTTCGCAACAGCCTGCTCAAGCCTGACCCTGAGTGTACTACTTGCTACTTACCTACAGTAAAAATTGTGAGTGGCCCTGGTCATGAGCTAGGTGTGGGCTGTCTTTCGCTACAAATGTCGACTAATCATCCAGCCCTGTTGATCTTGATAGTGACTCCTATACAGATCACATAGAGAACAGCGCTACTGGCATTCTCTGATCACCTGAGGCTTTCAAGTAGCTTTTGATTTACGGGATTTTTTCTTCCCGTAATTCTAGTGAAACGCAAGGCACATAGTAACGGGTACATATTGCGTGGAACACCACACGACTAAACAAATGTTCGTATATTATAGCTAAAAACTGATTCTGCCGTTTGCCGTTTGCCGGCCATTTTTGGGGTTTGCCGTTGTCGTTGCCGTTTGCCGAAATTTTAAATTCCTTTGCCGCACACCCCTGGCCAGGATCGAACTGCCAAACCTTGTATAAGACAATTTTATCGTAACTTGTTGCGTGCCCAACCTATGAACTCACTCCAGCTGCTCCGGCCATAGAGAATGCACGTGGCTCCAGTGGGAGTACGCAAGACGCCGTAGAAAGTGTGCAGGACCTCAGTAGGAGTGCGCAGGACGCCATAGAGAATCCACGTGGCTCCACTGGGAGTGCGCAGGACGCCGTAGAAAGTGTGCTGGAATCATGTGGCAGCGCGCCGGACGTCGTAGAAAGTGCACCGGACGTCACAAGGGGAGACCCCCGGGGGAGGGGACGTCCTGAAAGAAGTTCGGGGGTGTGTATACAAGTCTGTTAGTACCTGCTCGTTGGTGCCCCTGCTTCTACTGAACCCAGCATACGTTTGAGTGTACACAGGGAACGTTCGAGCGATATAGCGTGCACAACTATATCGTGAAAGTATCCCGCACATTGCATAAAGGCGTCGCCGTCCGGCACACCAAGGCGTGTGGTCCATAAAACCTTAGGATCCGTACCTAGGGAGTTCATGGAGTCTTTGGTCACAAGCCACAGTTTCGCCACCCTGAACTGTCGATCGCTGTTGAGTGATATCCAAAAAACTGCGCTATCCAGACTTCTGAGCTATTTCCATGCACCGTTTGCTGCTTTGCAGGAAACCCGCCTCAAGGATAGACCCGTCATCAGCGTCGGAGGATACACCATCTACTGCGGTACTGCGCGAGAGTGGGAGCCTGTACAATAGCTGTAAGGAAGGATTTCAATGGTATGGTCAAGGAGTTCGGCTCAAACTCGTGCCGGAATGCATTCGTACGACTGCGGGATCACAGAGGATTCACTCTGTGGATAGTGAGTGCTCATGCGCTCACTGAGACCGCCGAAGACAATTCGAAGGATGCGTTTTATGGGGAACTCAACACGTTGCTGGCCAGGATACCTTGTCAACATGCTGTTGTCGTGGGGATTGACGCAAAAGCGAAGATGGGACTTGATAAGGAATCCGAGGTACTCGGTAAATGGTTCTATCCAGAGGAGCAGACATCGGACAATTGCTACCGCCTTGTCGACTTTTGTGAACGCAGTGTTCTGATTATTGCATCGACATTTGAGAGGAATCATCGCCGCCATCAGCTTACGTGGCAGGGACCAACCCAGCTATCTCCAGAAGAGCAGCGGAAGTGGAAGATGACAACTTTGAAACTACAGCTTGACTATGTCCTGACGAGGAATATTCTAGTATCGGACATTCGAAGATCTAGAGCTGTGTGTGGATCAGGGCTGTGCGTAATTACGAATTACGATTTACGAATTACGGGCGTTTTCGGCAATTTTTTTACGATTTACGATTTACGAAATTGTGGCCTAAAATCGTAACGAATCGTAACAAATCGTAACAGACCGTGAAAATGCGCTTGAGAGCACAACTTAGGCTATTCTCGGCTCCGAGCAGCGTGACAGTTCGGCTCGTTCTTGTCTCAATCTGCGAGACGGCTTCTGTTGCTGTCCATGCTCCTTCCGTTCACCCGAACAGCAACAACAGTGGCCAGAGATTGAAAAATGAACCGAACTGTCAGGCGCCTCCGATTCCTGTTCGGTGCAACTCGGGGTCTAGAAACCCCCGAGATTTAAAATTTGCTGTGTAGAGCATGGTTAAGTTTGACACTTTTTTTGCAGTCCTCAAATTTTATTTATCTTTTTAATTTCAACTTTCGGTAAAGCCTTTCTCCCAGAGCTTAGTCAGCAGCAGTGGGGTCGATCATGGGATAGGGGCTCTTTACACACCGAGGGAGGAGTTTTCTCGCCTTTTGAGGCCCTAATTCCACTCGGGACCACTTCGATTGCATTGAGTAGTGTGTCGTGCCGAACTGCGTGAACAGGACAACTCCCCCTTCTGTGTGCAGAGAGCTCCTCTCTCGTCGGTCATGGCGAAATATAATAGTACGTGGCTGTTCTCTACAGGCTGGCCTATGGAGCAAATAGATTGGAACTCAAAATACACTTCGTTGCAGAATTTTAAGGAAATTTCGAAAACAAACTCCACCACGCGTCCGCCATCTGTGGTTCAAAAGTGACGAGCAGAAAATCTGGTATTTCGTGAATTAAAATCTGCTGAGGGATCGTCAAATTATTTTTCTCACCTGAAAACACCATTCGACGAAGAGTTTTGCGAGGTTCCCGAATTAAACATTGATGGATTTCTGTCTTCAAAGACAATCAAGCTTTGAGAGGAAAAGTAATTTTGAAGCTCGGTTCGAAACATTTCAACAAAAAAAAGACGGCTGTAAAGTCGCCTACCTTTTCGAAAAAGTTATGAAATATTTTAAAAATTTAGAATTTGGCAATTCTTAATGCGAAAGAAAAGAATAGGTCAGGTAATTGTCTCTTTTCGAAACCCGCGATTTTGAGGGGACCTTCACATTTTAACACCCGGCCAAAGCGACGCTTCGCGGCGCTTTGTCCGGGAACCATAAGCCGGGGGGGAGGGGGGGTTCGGGCCGCGTCGCGGCGCTGTGTCCGGAAGCTGTGTGGCTTTTCTGAATAATTTAAATCTCGCACGGTCAGAACAACCCCGGCCCAAGCGCCGCTTCGCGGCGCTCTGTCCGGGAACCGTAAGCCGGGGGTTAGCGCCGCTTCGCGGCGCTCTGTCCGGAAACTGTGTGGCTGTTCTGAATAATTTAAATCTCGCACGGTCAGGACAACCCCGGCCAAAGCGCTGCTTCGCGGCGCTCTGTCCGGGAACCATAAGCCGGGGGTTAGCGCCGCTTCGCGGCGCTCTGTCCGGAAACTGTGTGGCTGTTCTGAATAATTTAAATCTCGCACGGTCAGGACAATCCCGGCCAAAGCGCTGCTTCGCGGCGCTCTGTCCGGGAACCATAAGCCGGGGGTTAGCGCCGCTTCGCGGCGCTCTGTCCGGAAACTGTGTGGCTGTTCTGAATAATTTAAATCTCGCACGGTCAGGACAACCCCGGCCAAAGCGCTGCTTCGCGGCGCTTTGTCCGGGAACCATAAGCCGGGGTTAGCGCCGCTTCGCGGCGCTCTGTCAGGAAACTGTGTGGCTGTTCTGAATAATTTTAAATCTCGCACGGTCAGGACAATCCCGGCCAAAGCGCTGCTTCGCGGCGCTCTGTCCAGGAACCATAAGCCGGGGGTTAGCGCCGCTTCGCGGCGCTCTGTCAGAAACTGTGTGGCTGTTCTGGAATAATTTAAATCTCGCACGGTCAGGACAACCCCGGCCAAAGCGCTGCTTCGCGGCGCTCTGTCCGGGAACCATAAGCCGGGGGGTTAGCGCCCACTTTTGCGGCGCTCTGTCCGGAAACTGTGTGGCTGTTCTGAATAATTTAAATCTCGCACGGTCAGGACAACCCCGGCCAAAGCGCTGCTTCGCGGCGCTCTGTCCGGGGACCATAAGCCGGGGGTTAGCGGCGCTTCGCGGCGCTCTGTCCGGGCACTGTGTGGGTGTTCTGAATAATTTAAAGCTCGCACGGTCAGGACAACCCCGGCCAAAGCGCTGCTTCGCGGCGCTTTGTCCGGGAACCATAAGCCGGGGGGTTAGCGCTGCTTCGCGGCGCTTTGTCCGGGAACCATAGGCCGTGGGGTTAGCGCCGCTTCGCGGCGCTCTGTCCGGAAACTGTGTGGCTGTTCTGAATAATTTAAATCTCGCACGGTCAGGACAACCCCGGCCAAAGGGCAGCTTCGCGGCGCTTTGTCCGGGAACCATAGGCCGGGGGGTTAGCGCCGCTTCGCGGCGCTCTGTCCGGAAACTGTGTGGCTGTTCTGAATAATTTAAATCTCGCACGGTCAGGACAACCACGGTCAAAGCGCCGCTTCGCGGCGCTTTGTCCGGGAACCATAAGCCGGGGGGTTCGCGCCGCTTCGCGGCGCTCTGTCCGGAAACTGTGTCTCTGGAACTCTCTGAATACCAATCTCGTAGGTTCCGCCTTTTTTCCAATTAATAGGGTTATGGCAGCATATACTGCGGGTACGCCCACCCAATCATGATTGGTCGACGATATGAATCGCAAACAGCATAACAGGCAGTATATGCTGCGTAGGTGCTGTAGATGCCAGCATATCCCGCGCACACAGCAGCATATCTTGCAAAGTTCCTGAAGCGCGAACGCACGCACAAACACGGCGGCGGTGCAATAGTGATGGAGGCCCAGGTGGTCGTAATCTGTGCTTCGATTCTTTTATTATATGGAATGATAAGCCTGATGATTTTTCAGGCCAAAGAAAATTTCTTCTTTCCTGATGCAGTAATCGACCCGAAGTTGATGTCTATTGGTATTTGACGCGCTGATCACGACTTTGCTATCAATTTTGTATTTAAAAGTCTTGTTAATGAGTTATGGAGTGAGTTTGGGTTGGGGAGGTTGTGTAGTATCAGAATTTGAAGCGTTATCCGATCGATAGTTAAAGAATAGTCCTTGATTACTTTTGCAGAATCAATCCGTGAAGTTTTCGTCGTTGAAGTAGGTTTTTGGGCTACACAGAAATCCTCGAATGGATCTTAAAGCTGCTTGAAAAGATTTTGATGACAGTTCATCGGGGTTTGGGGCGGGGTATAAAGTCCGGGGTGGTTATAAGTCACGTCAATGATGTTGTCGTGTCACCAACGCACGAAGGTCGTGACCCCAGGTGATGCCGAGAATTGAATCTTTTCCACGATACTGTTTTGGAGTGGTTAGAGATGTGACGAAACAGTGCAATAGTGATGGAGGCCCAGGTGGTCGTTCTCTGTGCTCCGATTGTTTTATTATATGAAAGGATTTCGGAACCCTACACAACCTTTACCCTTCTTCATCGGTTATCTTCACTCCAACAACCCTTTATTTATGGGGATAAACGCTTGCAACTCTACTCAGAGTAACGCTTCGCATATAAAGAGGGAGAATCTGTTTCTGCATCAAAATTGATTTTGAAAATGTATATTTCATTTATAGGGGCCCCCTCATACAAGGGTCTTTCTCTTGAAGGCAGTAATCACGTTAAAAACCTTAATCTTCTAGTTTTCGATGGTTTTGAGTGGATAAGTCCACCAAGTAGACGTTAATGGGGAGAAGTCCCCATAGAACACTCAAACACTGAAGAAAAAAAACTGCTAAAAAACCTATTAAATATTCATTCACGCCTGTTGGTGTGTTTTGTGCACTGCGGACAAAACGTCAAACCAAACGCCGCAAATGGTTTTGAGATTCGAAATTCTTAGGTAAGTGACTTCTTTGTATTATGTTTCGTGGACCAAAAACTCTTGAAGAATCACATGGTTAGATGTCCATGTCTGGTTACTAGCCTGTTTCGGCACAAAGAATATTCAAAAATTTGGTGCCAGTTCCTCTAGTGAAAAGAACTTGTGACAACTGCTATATGACGTGGGCGGGGTGACCCAATGGGCTGGCTGTTCCACGAGATTTTCACCCACTTCTTAGCCGTTTTTCGTCGTACTTCCGTTCTTACTTTTCTTAGAGGGACCCAAAGCTTACAATTCTGTCAAAAAAACGGGCAGCTTTTTTATCCTGAACTTTTAACAGAAAGCTTTGAACTCTCGAACTGCAATTTTTTCTCAACTTAGTGTTTCGCTCCTTGGTTTCCATTGAAATGTGTTTGGTAGAGCGATGATTCTTTATATTTTCGTATTCAAAAATAGGGCAGAATGTGGCACAGGTTTGGTACTTGATCAAGCCTGGAATTCAACTTTTGTCTATTTAAGTCGTTTTTATCCCAGGTACATATGTACATATGTACCCTGAGAATTTCTTCAAGTATGTACTGTTCAGAACAACCTACATTCGATATGAAAACACCTCATTACTGAAGTGTTGAAGTGTTTCCCTTATCGAATCAGGTTTGGCCTATGTGTGGGCTTGTTACTCATTATCAGTTACGAATTACGATTTCCGATTTACGAATTACGAGGATTTTGAAAAATTAGGATTTACGATTTCCGAAATTACAAAATCCAGTTACGCACAGCCCTGGTGTGGATGTCGCATTCGATTCGGATCACCGTCCTGTTCTGTTGAACTTCACTGCGAGGATTCATAAGAGGAAGCGAGGGGCTCAGCCTCTCCAGAGGATTGGCAAGACAAGTCTCAGAGATGAAGAGTGCAGGAGGAATTTTCGACAACGCATTTCTATTCACATCGGAGTACGGAATAAGAAGAAACTTTGCGACGCGGATTCTTCTGTCAAGTGCATCCAGGACGCTTCGAAAGAGGCTCTCCCGGTTGTACAGCCTAAGAAGAAGTTTGCCTACGTCTCAGAAGAAACCATCTACCTACAACAGAGTATGTGCTCTCCGAACTGCAGGAAACTTCGTGGAGGAGAAGCGTCTGAGGAGGAAGTTGCGTCGGCAGCTTCAAAGTGACCGCGAATGAGAGTGGACGTGTAGAGCTAAGGAATTCGAGAAGGCTTGGGAGGAGGAGAATCCGAGGAAAGCCTACACGTTGCTGCGACAGTATAGCGGGAAGATGAAGAGATGTTCTCCTGTCTTGAACACTACCAATGGAGTTGCAGTTGGTGATGCGACGCTGCCAATATGGAAGGATTACTTCAGTTCACTACTGAATCGTCCAGCGCCATCAGTACCTGAGCTCCCGCATGTTCAGAGAGTACATTACGATGTCAGTGAGGAACCGCCGACTGAGTCTGAAGTTTTGGATTGTGTCCGGAAAATGAAGAATGGAAAGGCAGGTGGAGATGACAACATCACTGCTGAAATGCTGAAAGCTCTTCCTCCGTCTGGGATTCGTGAAATGACCAACACCCTCCATGCTATACGGATGAGCGAAAGGATACCCGATTCGTGGAGACATGCGATCATCGTTCCTGTTCACAAGAAGCTATCCGTCACGGATCCTAAGAACTACAGAGGAATCTCTGTACTTCGTGTCATGTTCAAGCTTTTAGAACGTATCATTCTCGAGCGACTTATCAAACATCGTGAAAGAACGACCAGAGATCAGCAAGCCGGTTTTCGACCTGGAAGATCGACCATCGACCAAGTGTTCGTTGTGAAAAGAGTAATTGAATCGTGGCAGCGGTATTCGAAGCCATTACAGCTTGCTTTTTTGGACTTTGAAGCCGCGTTCGACTCTCCTCATCGTGAACGATTGCTCAATGCTCTGCGCGCAGATGGAGTCCCGGAAAAGTATGTTCGGTTAATTGAGGACATGAACAAAGGAACAACAGCAGCAGTTCGTACACCTGTCGGATTTACGTCAGCTTTCCAGGTGAAAACAGGAGTAAGGCAATGAGCCGTTGCAGGACCTTTTCTTTTCAACTTCGAAGTTGATGGCATCATGCGCAGAGTTGCAGAACAGTTTCCTGCGGATGTGATCCTAACACCATCAGGACGCTTCCTTGTCGACCTGGAATACGCCGACGACATTGTTTTATTCACTGAAAACAACGCAAAACTGCAAAGGATTGTGAACCTCGTTTCAAAGTATGCCGCAGCCTATGGACTTCGTCTTCGTCCCGACAAATGCAAGCAGATGTGGGTCTCTCAGAGGCCTTCAACGGGAGTTTGTGTTGACGGACAACGTATCGAAGTGGTGGACGATTTATGTTATTTGGGCTGTTTGCTGAAGAACGATGGTAGTTATACAGCGGATATTCAACAACGATGTGCGAAAGCTACGTCTTCATTTAATTCTCTAACCAAGTGTTTGTGGTCTACCACCATCGCGTAGGAAGTCAAGTTGCGCGTCTACCTATCCGCTATTCGCCCTATCATGATGTACGGATCGGAGACGTGGGCAGCACCGAAGACGCAGATGGAAAGGTTGGATTGCACGGAGAGGAAGCTTTTTAGGCGTTTGCTTGGATATTTCTGGCTGCGTGTATGCCATAACGAAGACCTTTACAAGGTAATCGACGCAATACATCATCGCTTGACACGAGGGAGGTGCCAGCATCTCCTAACGCCATCTCAAGCAGCAATGGAAAGTCGACTACAACTGCTCAGGCATCTACTAAGAAGAACGCCGGATCGTCTCGTACAAGACGCTTTAAGAATGCTTCCAAATCCTGTTTGGAAAGGGCCACCTGGGCGTAGGCGAAAGTTCTGGACGGATGTGGTTAAAGAGGATTTGAAGTCACTCGGCATCGAAAGACAGTTCAGGCGCGATGTTTCGTTTCGCGGGAAATGGAATAGTGACAGCTGGATGGAATGTGTTCAAATTGTGGCTGAAGACCGTGAAAAATGGACACGGCTGACTACTAGGACGGCACACCTCGGTGAAGATGCGGAATGACCGCGTCAGGCGAAAGCCAACCGATTAAGTCAAGTAAGTCAAGTCCTGTGCACTCCTGCTGCGGTCCTGCACACTTTCTATGGCTTTCTGTGCACTCCTAAGTCACACCGTGCAGCGATCCGAAAAGTACTTTCAAGGTCCCGTCGTATTGATGGAAGCGTTACCCCGTCTCAGGGAGAGCACAACCCTAGGCGGAGGCCTATCCGTAACGGTGTCTATTTTCATTAGCTCATTTTTACAAATGGGTTAACGTCGGATGGTTTATATTTACATGTTTACATGTTTTGTCTGTTTTTACCCTCAACTTGAAGTTCCGCGAAAATTGAGCTACCCAGTTCGAAATTTGACCTTAGCTAGGAGCAACCATAACCAGTTTCCTGGCCAAAAATGAGCTTCCTAGCTCAACAATAAGCGTTCCAACAAGATCGTGTACCCCAACTGAAAAGGAGAAGGAGATGAACACTTTTTTCGACCAAACCATGTGGTTTCGACAATTTTTCTCAAATCTCAGGTAACCATTCCTGACCATTTCGCGGTGGTATATTCAGCTTTTTGAGTTCTATACAATGTTTTTCTACAATTCCTCTGAACTTCGGCTCTAGAATCAGGTTGCGCGATAGCGATTCAGAGCCAAATCGGCATCACAATCACAATTTATTCGAAATTATTCGAATATTCAAAAATTTATCGTCCAAACTTTCGCATTTGGATGGCTAGACTGAGTCCAACTTCTTCATTAAGTGTGAGGACCTCCTACCTACCGCAGTGTATGGAAATAATCACAGCTGAAACAATTCCGATCATTAATAGAATGACAGATTTATTCGAAAGTCTATGTCATTCGAAGAAACACTTTGATGCTTACCAACTCCTAGGAACACAATCGCGGCTAGCCCAGTGGAGCGCGTAGTGACCGAAACCTGTATTTTCTTCTTAGCAAACGGTCAGTTGGGTAATATCTCAGCTGTACGACATTTCAACCTGTTTAGCTATCATGACTATTTCATTCCGAGCTTGGACCGTTAGAAATGGGTCAAGTCGGGTTTCAGTTGCTTCATCATAGCCTGGTTTCATGTGCTGTAATAATACTACTCGTGTAAGCCGAAGGAAGGTGTTCCTCTTTTGAAGAATCACGCCTATAAAAATAATGGGATAACGCGTTGAGAGCCTAAAAGAAATCAAAAAGAAATGTTTTTTTTCGTAGAACGACATTTCGTCGGAGTCATCGTTTTGAGGTAAATAGCACGAGAAGCAGAAGATTGATTTTAGCACAGCGTCCGTAATATCTTGCTTTCTTACTTTTACTGTAGAGGAAGTCAATCTCAGTCAGGGTTGATAAGGTGATACACACATTCGGGATGTGTCAGGTGCACTAGTAACTGTAAGTTGATTCCGCTGGACGGTTCGAGTGTTTTATTACTCGGACCAATGTTCAGCCAAGATGTTACGAATGTTAGAAAGACATCTGCTTTGTAGTCGTTTTTTTTTCGCCACTGCCCACATCTTAATTTTCCCACAAGTGAAGATGCTTTTCAGTAGCAGTGTAGGAATGTGTTATTTCCTGTGCCAGTTCCATGGTCTCTCTGAGCTGAAAATATTCCTTTTCGGAACTTGGCATACCAATCACAAACCATAGCTCCACAATGTTACGAGCAGCTTTTGCGGTTCAAGAATCTTGACTAAAAGCAGAAAACCAAGAAGATTCTTATCGCTCATTTCTGTGAAGTGTATATATCATTTTAATGACGTGAACATTCACATAAATTTACTCGAACAGTACATCGATCCTTGATCTCAAGTATAATGCCACAAACATTTATTGACAAGTGAAATGTTTAATTAAAAAACAGCGAGGTACAGTTTTCAGCCCTGATATGTTTTGACATATTAAGCGATTGACTCTCTTAGTACTGATGCCTATCTCACTCTAAGGGTGCAATGCATTGGAAGCTGCATACACTGGTCCTTCCGAGATAAGTGTAGTTGCTGTCTGAGTTGCTGCTAGGAGTCAAAATAAACCATTCTGAATGTCCCATCAAGCTGAGAACAAAAACATGCGTTCAATGAGAATGTTTCTCACTATGTGAGCACTTCCAGTGTAAGCATTTCATGAGCAATTTCAGTGTGAGCTTTCTGAAATGATGCCTGCTGAGCGCGATCATGACTTTCATTAACGTTTATCTAAATATCCTAATCCTTAAAGTGTTTTTATTCAAAATTGTTTGCAAAATGCAATGAGCCCGATTGTGAAAAGGGCTCGTCATAAGACTACAGAGATACAGTTTGTCGCATAATTATAGGGGCACTTGAATTTTGGCTCTATTTTTCGCGGTTTTCTAGTCAGACCATTATAGTGTAGAGCACTATATTCCTTGGCAAAAATATACTGGCAAACCAATTTTCAGCTAGTTCGGTTGTCTCTGTGTGACTTTGCGCTTGATTTTGCTGAAAATGGTCGTTTTTGACCGTCGCATAGTTATAGGGACGGGGCACTGGCATGTTTACCAGAATATTTATTCCGAACTGAATATGAACAGCGATACTAGAACATACCAATGGTCAATGGGTTTATCCAATTCTGAAATAACCCAACAAATACGATTCGGCATAGAAGCGATGCGATTGGTGGTCGTTGACTAAGGAATGTTGCGCCAGGCGTTGAAGACCGCATTTTTAGCTCTTGAATGCTGACGCACAATGATGCCCCAGATGTTTTCACTAGGATTAAGATTGCCGGCTAGCTCATCACATCGAAGTTCTTGGCTTGAAACCAAGCCACTCTCGGGCCACTCGCATGGACAGCTGCGTTTTTCTGTTGAAAATAGTACAGAGCTTGAGCGCAAACCCTTAAACATGAAGCCAGTTGCGTTTGGAAGGGGTTCTGGTAGTCAGTTTTGATTTCAATAACAGCGGAAGCCACCGTACCGGAAGCACAAAACGCTTTCTGTACCATGAGGCTCTCACCTCCACAGTTCCTCACAGAGATGTATTATCCGTCCTTACGAAGATCCCTCCAGTATTGTGCACACCCACAGAGGCCATCCAACTTCCACTTCTTATCGTCGGAAAACACGACTTGGACCCATAATCTAGCCGAAATGAAGCATGAAGCATATTCTAGTCAAATTGAAAGAAATTCACATCTTGTTCTAATCGCGGCCCATGTTGTTCTTGGCGAATGCGAGTCGTTCCATCTCGTGAGAGTGGGTCTTTTCGAAACAGGCTCCATCTTCACTGGGCGCAGGCATCTGGGGTGGTAGTAATCTGGCCTAATATGCAACTTAAATCGTTGATTTGAGTTGCATCTGACCGACATCTGTGTAACAGCCTAAAAACTTTGTTTGATGCATAAGGATGCTCTAAGTAAATCTTGACTCTTAATGAGCAAGTCAGCTCCAAATCAGATGCATCTTTATCTCAAATTTGAAGGTGTCGCTGATTGCCAATATCAGCGACAGATGGCTGTCGCTGATTGTGTGGTGGTGAGAGCGCACGAGACAGTGCGGCAAAAGAGAGGGCGCAGCGCTTTCAGATCGATCTTCGCTGAATGTCCTCTCGAGTACATTTAAGACTCCCGTTGAAACGATTCGGCGACCATGCCGGGAAGCATCCCGGACGGGGTGAGTCGCTCACACAGCGTGGTCGCAAAATCCAAGGTCGACGGAGTGATGCCTGCATGGGTAGCACCTTCAACAATCCTACACCAAAAGAAACGGCCCGAATTGAGAACATCATCGCAGACGCCACAGTGAACGAGGTGACCCCATCTGAAATAGACGCTCGTGAGGTCAGGAAAAGCCTCCCTTTGATCAATTTCAAAATCTTTGATGACTTTAAGGTGTATTACGGAACACTATGCTCGTCTTTATCCTTCTTACCGATTTTCACCATTTTCCGCGTATGATTCGTTGATTTTCCATAAATCTACTTACAGTAACGCGCAAATTTTTTGCAAAATGCGTTTCACGGCGTTTTTTGAGCTCACAAACAGCCGCATCGCCATGCCTTGCTTAGAAGTGGTCCGATTTCAATTTTGTAGTCATTTCTGGATTGCTTTCTCTGAGTCCTACACGATAGTGTTACAAAATAATAGATTATACTTGTACACGAGCAAATTTTCAAAAAATTCTCTAAAGATTTTTCCAATTTTTTTTCGTTTGTTTTAGTTCGTTCGTCGTTCTAAAATTCGCCGAACGAGTTTTTTTCAAATTCGTTCGTTCGTAATTTCGTCGAACGAATTTTTTTTCGATTTTCGTTCGTTCGATTTTTCTTTGAATGAATTTTTTTTTCGATTTCCGTTTTTTCGAATTTCTTTGGAACGATTTTTTTTTCATTTTCATTTGTTCCAGATCTGCTTCTTCGATTTTTTTTCCAAAAATTCGTTTGACTTAGAAAATGCTTCTCGAACCTTAGGTTACGCTGTTTCGTTATTGCTCGGGCCGGATTGTCGTGGGCGTGCTCAACAACGCGCCTGCGGTAAAATATAGCACTGATTAGGAGACTTCGACATTATAGGCCCGCCCGATGAACATCGCTTTGAACTGTTCGAAATAAGGGAGAGAGGTAATACATGGTCGAATTTGTGTGGAATATTCATTCACTGCCTGAGCGGTGTAAATAAAGCGTTGAGTCCGGTTTCCGAAAATCTGAAATGTTGAAGGGGTATCGAAAAAGTTCCTGAACTTATATCTCGCCAATCACAGGGAAT
Source organism: Aplectana chamaeleonis (assembly GCA_029168955.1). Classification (NCBI taxonomy): domain Eukaryota; kingdom Metazoa; phylum Nematoda; class Chromadorea; order Rhabditida; family Cosmocercidae; genus Aplectana; species Aplectana chamaeleonis. Next base: position 47,692 of record JAPDOI010000820.1, on the reverse strand, counting down.
TGAGATCTCGCCCTTGACAAGAGTTGTAGAAGAGAATTCTTCTACAGAATAAGATGAAAATCGAAAAAATTCATGTCTGAGAGTGTGCAATGCTTCTGAGTATATTATGTGATGCTCCAGTGAGCCTGATGGCTGCATTTTGCTTTCCTCAATGCGTTGCACCACTACCTCACGTGCCTGGTCTAGCGATGGACAGCTGGCGCTATGGCGCAGTGCAATGTCGCGCTGCTCTCGTTCCTGTCCTGTTTGCCTGGTTCGCTTCTCACAGTGTGTGGTAAGTTTTGTTTACATCGTTTCAGATCCTCACTCAACATAGAACTGGCTCCTCATTATTATGGTTGTCTACTCCACATCAGTGAAAGATGTTCATCATCACTAATTCGCACTTAAGTCCAGATTACTACCGCCCCAGGTTACTACCGCCCCTGGAACTGACGATGATGCGATGGATCGTGTCGCGGCCAACAAAAAGTCCTCAGAGAGCTTGTAGCTGGCGGAGGATCGCGGTCGAGTTAGAAGCTTCGCGTATAACGTCTTGTTTCACGTTCACTGGTGTTCCTTGACCCTCCCGGGTGTGCAGCGGTTTCGTAAGTGTGCGGAGACTTGACGAACATGCTGATAACCTTCACGGAGCGTCCAGTTTGCCGAGAAATCGCTCTGTTCGACAATGCAGAGTCGTGGTGGGCAGGAATGGGGTTTTCTCGATTCGTAGAGCATCATGACCTCCGGAATTGTGGAAACCAGTTTTGGATGAGGTAACAAAAACGTTTTCTATTGAAAAACCCTTGTAAAACTGGTAAAATTGAATAAATTGAGTGTCTCTATAATTGTGCGACGGTCAAAAATGGCCGTTTTTAGCAATATCGAGCGTAAACCTTCCAGAGACAGTCAAACGCGCTGAGAATTGTTCTGCGAGTATATTTTTCACAAAGGAATCTAAGGATCCACACTATAATGTTCTAGCTACAAAGCTGCAAAATAAGAGCGAAAATTTAAGCGTCCCTATAATTATGCGACGGACTGTATCACGCGACTTCTGAAAGTGCTTTGGTCAGCGCTTGAAAAGGAGTTTGATCCCACATTGATATTCTCACCATCGATTTGAAGGCGTCGTACGTGCTGCCGGTATTGCTTTATTTCACAGTGTTTTAGGGTAAATTTATTCCCAAAATAGGAATTTGGGGAGAGAGCATAGAAACTTCAGCGTGTTTAGCACTTTTTTTCAGTATTCTTTTCATGTACATTCGTTTGATCTCGTCTAGGCAGTTTTTAAGCTGTTACGCTTGATCGGGAATGTCTTTTGTTTTGTGATAGGCTGCTTGTGCAAGGCCGGCTTCGAATGATAGAATACATCACATTAGGCCTCTCCTGACTCATTTTTACAAGCACACCCTGCTAAGCGAATGAACACGAAGAGTAAGTATACAAATAAGCGATTTTCTGCGCCCATGATGCCTTTAATGAGGGTCGAAAAGCAACCTAGCCGCTGACCACCAGATACCTTCACGTAGGTAACTTCTTTTTTCTTTTAGGTTTCGGCTGACTTTCTCCGATTGAATGGGAGCCGACAACAATTTCGAAATTTGTTATCTACTAGAAAGAAACTCGGATCGTTGCCACCAGCTTATACGAGAATCGACTACAGCCGTGATTCCTTAGACTCAACTGGTGAGTTTTTTATCACGAGAAAGTATATGTGAAGAAAGAAGTCACAGTAATGGATTGGGGAATAACTCATTAATTGAGTAGTTCGAAAGAATGAACAAGATTGCTTGAATTTGTCAGCTTTGCAACAACATTATATCACATACACATCGGATGCTGGCTCCTCTCATGGGAACGGTAAGGTGGCCAACAAGCACGTAGCAAGAAAAGAAGCAGCTTTGCAATGAGGTTCGGAAAGAAAAAAATCTTTAAAGAGCTTTCGCTTCAAAATTTGAATCCATTTCATGAACATTGATCGATGATTACCTGCGATGATGCAGAGGATGATTCCCATGAAGCACCACAACAAAGTACAATGTATTTGCTCAGAGCTTCAAAACAAGAATCAGCACTGTAAAGATAGCTGGTCACAGCTCCATAGTGATCACAAGTCTCATTTCCCCTTCAATGATACGACCATTTTGAGGAGGAATAAAAATATTAATCATCAATCTAGTCGGCACAGTAAGGTTGGCCTTTAATTGAGATATCATTGAGTTCAAAATTGAAAGAGTCACAGACAATTTAGAAAAAACAGAGAGGCATCTATACATCTTCATTCTTTGATTCGTCTGAAACATTCATCCTTTTCAGCTTTGCGTGAAAACTTTGAGAATCATTACATGATATGTATAGATCCCACAGGTAGCATGTTTGGCTAGCGTGCGCTGCGGAAAAATAATGAATTGTACCCCAAATTGTAAGAATGCCTGTTAAAATTTGTATGATAAAGCGCCCCTTCTCCCGTTGCATGGTTCAAACACCCAGTTTTTACTGGTTCTGAGTCTTAATTCTCTGCGAATAATGCGAAAGCAGATTACCAAATCATACATTACATACATTCCGGGCTTCTCACATTGAGCGCGCGGAGTCGATCTCTATAAAAAGAAAGTTCCTAAGGGTAGTTCAAATTTGGAAGGGTTCCATAAAACACTCATTTTGTGAATGTTTGTTGAGCTTTTTCTAATATCCGGGTCTGCTTTTTGAAGGCAGTGTCCACGATGAAATCAGTGTCCGAGTTTTCATCGGAAATCAAGAGATTCGAGCCCTACTTAACCAGAAACGGGAAAAAACGGCTAAGAACGAGCATGAACGAGCCCTAAACGGCCCGAATTTGAGTGTTCCGCTCACGCAAAGCATACTCCTTTCAACCGCCTCTAATCCGTAAATATCTGGAAAACCCAGTTTAAAGAAACAGCACACATTCAGGGAACTATATCCACTCCACTTAACTAACCTTACCACATTTGATGATCAATTAGGTTTTCGAACGCCCACTCCCTCAACGGCTACCGATAGAGTTGTCCAATTCAAAATTTCAGTTTGAGAACGCAATCGATCATCAAATGGGGTAAGGTTAGTTAAGTGGAGTGGATATAGTCCCCTGAATGTGTGCTGTTTCCTCAAACTGGGATTTCCAGTTATTTACGGATCAGAGGCGGTTCAAAGGAGTATGCTATGCGTGAGCGGAGCACTCAAGTTTAGGGACGTATGGGGCTCTTCTGTGTTTGTTCCAAACCGATTTTCCAACATTACTGGTAAAGTTGGACTCGGACCTCTCGATTTTCGGTGAAAACTCGGAGACTGATTTTATCGTGGACACTGCCTTTACAGTCCAACCTCATATTCACTTCCCTGGTTTTCTTCCTATTTTGAAAACGGTCCGACGCTGATTCCAATGATCTCCTTAAAAACGTACAAGACCCCCTGAAAACAGAGTTATGGCCCTTTCAAAATTGAACTGCGAAAGCATAGGGGACGAGTTGTCCGAGGCTTGTAACCTACGCCATTTCCAATCGATCTATGCGAGCCGACCAAAACAAAGAGGAAGGCTGAGAATGAAGGGAAGAATATGGCTATTGAGAGAGAACCTTCGCTGATCTTGCCACTGTTGAGCTGGAAAGGTCGTAAAAAGGGCTCGCCATAGTGGCTTCTTGACAAGGATCCCCCAGGGTGGCTTCCTTCTATATCTCACTTATTAGGAGGATTTGAGAGCTCGAATTAAGCAGGTGTTATAAAGGGTGGGTCTACTTCACAAATATGTGGGATACTTAGATTTTGTCCCTGAGCTTGGACTGTGCCTTTAATAGCTATGTTCAATACGGGTGACCCGTGTTCCAGATGAGGTAAAGCTTAGGTATTGTACAACTTGGTCAAAATCGAAGGCGCAATCATTTGAACATCTCTTCAAATCATAAACAGGGCACTTGTAGCTTTGTTTACAAGGCTTTTTAGGTGTTTTCCCAACCTCAGTGAGTTATCAGTTAATATACCGATATCTCTGACGCAAGTTCCCATTTTCAAAACATGGCCAATCACATTGTATGCAAAGGGCAAAGCTGGGCCTAAGCGAAAGAAAACTGCTTCAGACAGGTTGACGAAAAGTCCCTACTTATAGGACCTCTACTAGTATAAGATCTGGATTGAGAGGCTCAAATCAGCATGAGCTATGATTTGATCATTTTCATCGTTAGGCCGTAGTTATACACCGGCGAGACGCTGCGGAAATAGCAAGACAACTACCATATACTTGCGTCACAACTGTGCTGAGGCACGCCAAAAAAAAGAGTTGTCCCAGAAAACGCGCCGGAAGACCGCACCGAGCAGTCATACACGCTAGAGTGAGGACCGAATATTCGAGTTCGAATAAATATTCGAATTTTTTGAACGAATTGTTATTCAAACATTCGAATATTCGAAAAAAGTAAATATTCTATCATTCTTCGAATTCGACTATTCGCAAAAGGTGAATATTCGAATATTATTCGAATTCGACTAGTCGGAAAATGTGAATATTCGAATATTATTCAAATTCGACTATTCGGAAAAGTTGAATATTCGAATATTATTCGAATTCGACTATTCGGAAAAGGTGAATATTCGAATATCATACGAATTCGACTATTCGGAAAATGTGAATATTCGAATATTATTCGAATTCGACTATTCGGAAAAGGTGAATATTCGAATATTATTCGAATTCGATTATTTGCAGAGGTGACTATTCGAACGTTATTCGAATTTGAATACCCGAGCTGATTTAACAAAAAATATGAAAATCAGCCCTAATGTATAAAGGAATCGACATACCTTTCAAGACTGAATTCATTTTCTTCACTACTCCATTGTTCCAATTTTCCGAACGCAAGAGCTACATTTTTCCCCACACCGTCTGATGAGGCTACTAGGGCGGTTCTAACAAGGGGAGCCACATGGCAATCAAACTTGGCCACGCCCATTTTTTCATGCCGCCGCGCAATGATAACACCAACCATAGCTTCGTTGGGTGGAGCCATGTACTCCACCAACCTTCACCTCTGGGCAGGTGAAGTGGGGAACCTTCATCATTGGGAAATCCGGTGACTACCGGTGAAACGCCCCGAGGCACAGGAGGAGATGGGAATACGTGGGGGTGGGGTTTATCCCTCCGTTGACCAATCACCCACGTCTTAAGGGGTGGAGAGACGTCTGTCGATTGGCCGACGGAGCAATAAACTCCGCCCCGTACTCCGATCTCCCCCCAGTACTCGCCCCGAAAAAGAATGAATGTCACCCAACATTCATGCAAGTCATTTTCAAGATTGTGTGGGTGTCACTGCCGGTTTTTCGTTCATAAAGTTTTTGTGCTTGGAGACAGATCTTTGGTGAAGCTTGTTCCCGAAATTTCGATGGATTTCTGCGTCAACTTGTGCTTCTAGTTTAGAAAAATATTTTCTCGATTCTTCAGCCTAATCCATTTTACGAAACACCGGTTTTTCGCCTATAACTCTTTAACATGGTGAGGGTTGTTTTTGAAATCTACGTAAAATTCTGCGTCGAATGATATATCGGGTTCCTAACTTTGCTCGCTCCATAGGCCAGCCAGGTCGGTGGAGCCGAGCCCGGTTGTTGCTCCAGCAGAACTCTGCGCCTCTCATTTAAACCATAGAGGCGAGAGCATCCTATGGAGATAATTATGGAGCTCGGCTCCACCGATCTGGCTGGCTTATGAGGCAAGCAAAGTTAGTTAGGCTCCTCGAATAAGCTCCTTAGGCTATGTTAGAGCGGAAAAGTTGGTTTTGTGGCATTCTTTGTGTTGTAGCCCGTACAGGTTTAGAGATGGGTCGTGCCTTATTAACATCAATTGTAGGTGGAGATAAAGCTTTAGAAGAAGAATTCATCTTGTTATTGCCGCTCACGATATTGCTATATATGCTTTGATTATTCGTCATTCGAGTATTCGAATTTAGAATATTCGTTCGTTCGAAATAAAAAATAAAAGAATTTATTCGAAATTCGTTCCTTCGAAATAAGAAATGAACGAATTTATTCGAAATTCGTTCGTTCGAAATAAGAAATGTACGAATTTATTCGAAATTTGTTCGTTAGAAATAAGAAATGAACGAATTTATTCGAAATTCGTTCGTTCGAAATAAGAATTGAACGAATTTATTCGAAATTCGTTCGTTCGAAATAAGAAATGAACGAATTTATTCGAAATTCGTTCGTTCGAAATAAGAAATGAACGAATTTATTCGAAATTCGTTCGTTCGAAATAAAAAATGAACGAATTTATTCGAAATTCGTTCGTTCGAAATAAGAAATGAACGAATTTATTCGAAATTCGTTCGTTCGGAATAAAAAATGAACGAATTTATTCGAAATTCGTTCGTTCGGTCTCTTTTTAAAAAGTCCTCACTCTAATGCACGCCGCGGCACTGTATACTGTATACTGGCGGGACCTACACCGTTGGACATTTGCCAATTTGCATCAGCTGATTATTTTTTGGATCTAAATTTGCTAAAATATCACCAAAACGGCATAATGAGCACTGCTATCACAAGAGTAATAGTAAGAGTAATCTAATGACTTTCTGCAGTAAACATATGATATGTGAAATATCGATAAAACACAATTAAAACACTCGGAAATTTTTAGACAGCAATATTGCGTCACAGACGTCAAAGACGCAGTATTGCAGACGAGTCCCTGATCCACGCAGCAAGCGGCGACAATGTCATTGCGGAAAGTTTTCATTCCGCTGGTGTATAACTAGGGCCTAAGCACAGTATATCTTGATGTCGTCTGCAAACATTTCTACCTCGGCACCTGGATTCACTTTAAGTACCCCCGGAAGGTCAGCTGGGTATTCAAGAGAAAGTCGGAAGAACAACGTTCTGGGTTACACCGCTTGGACACGAAGTACGGTCTAAAAAAGCCTCGCCTGCCTTGACCGCCATATGTCTATTGTGCAACTATGATCTCAACCAGTTTAGTAGTTGCCTTCGTATTCCAAGAGATTCAAGTTTGTAAAAAAGCTCGGAGTGGCTCACCACATCGATTTCTCCGGGTAAATCGAGAAAGATTATATCCACTGTTTTTCAATTGTTTGCAGCACCGAAGCAATCGAAAAGAGAGACCGAAACTACAATACCCACCCCAAGTTTCGGTGAAAAGGCGAAAAAAATGCGGAAAATCGCTTTTCTCGCCTTTTGATCATAACTCGCTCCAGAGTGGACGTTTTTCAAACTTGAAGACATCCTTGGGATCAGCATCGATCATTCTTTATTTTTGATCTATCTTCTCTTTGATCTATTGTGTCAACCCTATATGTCTTGTTTGAGAGTGATCATGGCTCACTCTCAAACAAGGCATATAGGGTTGACACAATCAATCGAGTGAGTGAGAAGTGGTACAATGTGAAATGCTAAAATGCAAGACTGTGTCTACTCTATTCTTTTCAGCTTCTTTTTGAATTGGGCTTTATTTTGATTTTACAAAATTCATTTACTTTAGATTTTGAGCCATAAAATTTTAATCTAATTTCGATTTTTATACGAATTTTCGCTATTATTTTTGAAAATTATATCTTTCAATTTCATTCATATACTTAATGATTTATTCACAATTGTTCCGCTAACAACGTCCAATAATTATTCGGATCTGAATCGTTCTAGCTCTGACCTCAGACCAAAAATTCATAACGGTAGAAACCTCGAACCTCTTCAATCCTCCCAGAAATGTTGAGCATTTAAACAGAATTACCTCCTCCATTTGTAACGAAATTATGGCTGGATACCCCTATTTGCGCATAATGGGGACCAACCATGTTCGTTACCTAGTAACCTCAACCTTAAGTAGATCAAGAGGGGAAGTTTCGGAAACCGAGGGGATCAGTCTCGGTCGTCCTTTTCCTACACTCTTAACGACTACTGACTCCTTGATCTCTTATTCTAAGATTTTCCCGTGGCTTTCAGCCATTATCAATATATCTCAAAATTCTCTGGTATAAGCTATTTTCTATCTTTCATTGCACCATTCCCGAACTCTGTTTCGAACGCGTAGGCATAGAACGTAAAATGATTACACTTTATATACGAACGTGATGGATTTGATAAATACGAGAATTGACATTATATATGAGGAGGTGAAATTACATGATAATGAAGAGAGGTGAAAACACATAGGAGGAAAAACTCACTCAGAAACTTGGATCCCTAGCCATTGTTGGAGATAGTTCGGGTCGCCGGGGCGTCAGGCGGCCGCGCCCAGCGAACCCCTCTCGAGAAAGTCTAGATGACAACCCATCCTCCGTTCCGCCCACCTCTCTGGCTCGGTGAACGGTCGGACAATTACGACCCGACACTTGTGAAAACATACATGGAATTCATATGATCACTACATCCCGCCCTCGGGGAGAGTTCCGGTCTCCGGGACTGATATGAAATTAAGGCGGTTGTAGCTGCAGCACGTAGATGAAATGAAGTCTTCTCGGCGTTGATGCGCACTGTTGGAATTGTGCACGTAAATGTGGTTGTTTTGGCTCGGTTTCCATCGTGGTGATTGTTCCATTCGTGAAGTAGTCGCCATGGTTGATGCGTTTACGGCGGAAGAGTGTGTGGTGGAGATGGAAGGAAAAATTGCAAACATAATATGTACAGTTTCACTCATACAATTCGTTAATTGTTCACAGGAGAGAGAATCAGAGAGGAAGAAAAAAAATTTGGCCGTTGCTACACAGCTTTTCTAGCAACAGTTCAACAACTTGATAGAAGGTGATGAGTTCCCTATTCTACTTGCAAAGCCCAGGTCCTGGTGTGGTCCGGTTACATACATTTCCGACCCATGCCAGTGCGATTTTTGTGAAAAAGGTGGAAAGAGAATTTATTTGGGTTTTGCGTTTAGTGAGTTGTTTTTTTTTCAATTCTTTGGATCGCTTACCAAAGAAATGAAGAGGGACGTGTTGCTAGGCGCGCGTTGGCAGCGGTGAAGAAGGAAAGAAAAAAATAAACATACCCTCTGCTAGGTGTTTTCTTTCAAATTGTTTTTTTTTTTCAATTTTTTTTGTGCGGTGAATCCGAGCGGTCCTCTCCCTGTAATCGAGATGTCGAATGAACATAAAAAAAATAAAGATAAGTGAGAGAAAGGGAGAAAAAAATCAAAGTTCATGAGAGGTTGGAGTTAATTTTGACAAAAAAAATTGTTTGAGGTGAAAAGAAAAAGAGGAAGAGAAAAAAAGAGTTGGGAGTATTTTTCAGCGTTGAATAGAGCTTCCTTGTAGTGACAGTTCCCTGTGAGCGGATAGATGAATGTGGGGAAAAGTTGTGTATTCCGTTTTTGGGGATTTCCCGATTCATCGCTTCACTCCAATTTTTTTTGTTTCCTGGTGATACCTGCTTTGGTTCTGCTTACTTGCTGGTGTGCTCTTTATCTCGTTCCTCTTGGTACCATATGTCGTTGTTTCTCAGCATCGTTGTTTTTTTTTGCCTGTTCAGAAAGGGGAGAGAGGAAAAGCTGGAAAAAACAAAACAAGTGAAAAATCTTCGTCTCCTTTGTGTCTTCCGTGCACGAGTGTTATTCTTTCCCCAGACTGTTTTTTCTTTTTTTTTAGTCCGTGAATTGGCTTTGGGATTTGAAGGAAAACTTTAAAATGAAGAATTGGTTTTTTTTTTTAGATGAGTGTGTGTAGAAGTGTGATGTGTCTCCACGAAAAGTAATGTTGTTTTTAGGTTGCTTTTTTGGTTCACTGCGCGTTCCGTATACTGTAGTCGTGATAGAGAAACGTGGTTTGAGTGAGAAGATAGAAGACAAAAATGGGCTTGTAGCATTATCGTGATATCAGTTGATGGTTTTTTTCTGTGGTGTTTTTTTTTTCATTAGCTGCTGTTGTTGTCTTTGTTTTTTTCCTTACTTTTAGTATGGGCAGTCGGGTGTAGAGAGGTGTGGCTTGGCTGAATTACATTGTATTTGGATGGTCTTTGGGTTCGATTTTCAACTTGGTGTACTACAGATGTTTGTTCGGTGTAGGTTGCTATGGGCGAGGCGTTAGCGATATTCATATTTTTGTATAACTTAACGGTGGTGTTTGAAGGGTTTACAATGAGTGACTTACTTGACTTAATCGGTTGGCTTTCGCCTGACGCGGTCATTCCGCATCTTCACCGAGGTGTGCCGTCCTAGTAGTCAGCCGTGTCCATTTTTCACGGTCTTCAGCCACAATTTGAACACATTCCATCCAGCTGTCACTATTTCCTGCAAGACGAAACATCGCGCCTGAACTGTCTTTCGATGCCGAGTGACTTCAAATCCTCTTTAACCACATCCGTCCAGAACTTTCGCCTACGCTCAGGTGGCCGTTTCCAGGCAGGAATTGGAAGCATTCTTGAAGCGTCTTGTACGAGACGAACCGGCGTTCTTCTTAGTATATGCCCGAGTAGTTGTAGTCGACTTTCCATTGCTGCTTGAGATGGCGTTAGGAGATGCTGGCACCTCCCTCGTGTCAAGCGTTGATGTATTGCGTCGATTTCCTTGTAAAGGTATTCGTTATGGCATACACGCGGCCAGAAATATCCAAGCAAACGCCTAAGAAGCTTTCTCTCCGTGAATCCAACCTTTCCATCTGCGTTTCCGGTGCTGCCCACGTCTCCGATCCGTACATTATGATAGGGCGAATAGCGGATAGGTAGACGCGCAACTTGACTTCCTTCGCGATGGTGGTAGACCACAAACACTTGGTTAGAGAATTAAATGCAGACGTAGCTTTCGCACATCTTTGTCGAATATCCGCTGCATAACTACCATCGTTCTTCAGCAAACCGCCCAAATAACAGAAATCGTCCACCAGTTCGATACGTTGTCCGTCCTCACAAACTCCCGTTGAAGGCCTCTGAGAGATCCACACCTGCTCGCATTTGTCGGGACGAAGACGAAGTCCATAGGCTGCGGCATACTTCAAAACGCGGTTCACAATTCTTTGCAGTTTTGCGTTGTTTCCAGCAAATAACACAATGTCGTCGGCGTACTCCAGGTCGACAAGGGAGCGTCCTGATGGTGTTAGGATCACATCCGCAGGAAACTGTTCTGCAACTCTACGCATGATGTCATCAACGGCGAAGTTGAAAAGAAAAGGTCCTGCTACGGCTCCTTGCCTTACTCCTGTTTTCACCTCGAAAGCTGACGTAAATCCGACAGGTGAACGAACTGCTGCTGTTGTTCCTTTGTTCATGTCCTCGATTAACCGAACATACTTTTCCGGGACTCCATCTGCTCGCAGAGCATTGAGCAATCGATCACGATGAGGAGAGTCGAACGTGGCTACAAAGTCCAAAAAGCAAGCTGTAATGGCTTCGAGTACCGCTGCCACGATTCAATTACTCTTCTCACGACGAACACTTGGTCGATGGGCGATCTTCCAGGTCGAAAACCGGCTTGCTCATCTCTGGTCGTTCCTTCACGATGTTTGATGAGTCGCCCGAGAATGATACGTTCTAAAACTCGTACATGACACGAAGTAGAGAGATTCCTCTGTAGTTCTTAGGATCCGCGACGGATAGCTTCTTGTGAAGAGGTACGATGATCGCATGTCTCCACGAATCGCGTATCCTTTCGCTCATCCATAAGGCACGGATGGTGTTGGTCATTTCACGAATCCCAGACGGAGGAAGAGCTTTCAGCATTTCAGCAGTGATGTTGTCATCTCCACCTGCCTTTCCATTCTTCATTTTCACTCAGTCGGCGGTTCCTCACTGACATCGTAATGTGCTCTCTGAACATGCGGGAGCTCAGGTACTGATGGCGCTGGACGATTCAGTAGTGGACTGAAGTAATCCTTCCATATTGGCAGCGTCGCATCACCAACTGCAACTCCATTGGTAGTAGAAATGTTTATTATCCAAAAAGAGGCTCGAAATCTGCAAAAGTTCGCGAAAGTTCGTCGAGAAAAAAGTGTCTTCCAAAAAACTCGCAAAACTTCCTTCTTGAACTTCTGCTCTCTGGTTACCAGAGAGCAGAAGTTCAAGAAGGAAGTTTTGCGAGTTTTTTGGAAAACACTTTTTTTCGACGGACTTTCGCGGACTTTTGCAGATTTCGAGCCTCTTTTGGATAATAAACATTTCAATCAGCAATGAGGCTCCGCGATAGCAGTATTCTGCCATATATCCATTGGTAGTGTTCAAGACAGGAGAACATCTCTTCATCTGCCCGCTATACTGTCGCAGCAAAGTGTAGGCTTTCCTCGGATTCTCCTCCTCCCAAGCCTTCTCGAACTCCTTAGCTCTACACGTCCACTCTCTTTCGCGGTCACTTTGAAGCTGCCGACGCAACTTCCTCCTCAGACGCTTCTCCTCCACGAAGTTTCCTGCAGTTCGGAGAGCACATACTCTGTTGTAGGTAGATGTTGTTTCTTCTGAGACGTAGGCGAACTTCGTCTTAGGCTGTACAACCGGGAGTGCCTCTTTCAAAGCGTCCTGGATGCACTTGACAAAAGAATCCGCGTCGAAAAGTTTCTTCTTAGTCCGTACTCCGATGTGAATAGAAACGCGTTGTCGAAAATTCCTTCTGCACTCTTCATCTCTGAGACTTGTCATGTCAATCCTCTGGAGAGGCTGAGCCCCTGGCTTCCTCTTATGAATCCCCGCAGTTAAGTTCAACAGAACAGGACGGCGATCCGAATCGAATGCGACATCCCACACAGCTCTAGATCTTCGAATCTCCGATACCGGAATGTTCCTCGTGAGGACATAGTCAAGCTGTAGTTTCAAAGTTGTCATCTTCCGCTTCCGCTGCTCTTCTGGAGATAGCTGGGTTGGTCCCTGCCACGTAAGCTGATGGCGGCGATGATTCCTCTTGAATGTCAATGCAATAATCAGACCACTGCGTTCACAAAAGTCGACAAGGCGGTAGCCATTGTCCGATGTTTGCTCCACTGGGTAGAACCATTTACCGAGTACTTCGGATTCCTGATCAAGTCCCATCTTCGCATTTGCGTCAATCCCCACGACAACAGCATGTTGACAAGTTATCCTGGCCAGCAACGTATTGAGTTCCTCATAAAACGCATCCTTCGAATTGTCTTCGGCGGCCTCAGTGGGCGCATGAGCACTCACTATCCACAGATTGAATCCTCTGTGATCCCGCAGTCGTACGAATGCATTCCGACACGACGTTGAGCCGAACTCCTTGACCATACCATTGAAATCCTTCCTTACAGCTATTGCACAGCCTCCCACTCTCCTATCGTCAGCGTTACCGCAGTAGATGGTGTACTCTCCGACGCTGATGACGGGTCTATCCTTGAGGCGGGTTTCCTGCAAAGCAGCAAACGGTGCATGGAAATAGCTCAGAAGTCTGGATAGCGCAGTTTTTTGGATATCACTCGACAGCGATCGACAGTTCAGGGTGGCGAAACTGTGGCTTGTGGCCAAAGACTCCATGACCCCTTAGGTACGGATCCTAAGGTGTTATGGACCAGAGGCCTTAGTGTGCCGGACGGCGACACCTTTATGCAATGTATGGGATACTTTCGCGATATAGTTGTGCACGCTATATCGCTCGAACGTTCCCTGTGTACACTCAAACGTCTGCTGGGTTCAGTAGAAGCGGGGGCACCAACGAGCAGGTACCAACAGACTTGTATACACACCCCCTTACAATGAGTATCAAACAATTCCCATCCTGTTGGGGATTCTACCAAACAGCGACCTACCATGTAGAAAGAATTGGAGGGTCGGTGGTTATCCTCTATAAGGAAAGATGTTGAATTTGCCAGAGAAATATTGGGATGTATGCTCGTACCAAATTTTTGGTTCGCCTGTCAAAACATACTGTTTCCTTTATCCTTACCTGGTAGACTGTTTGGGTTGGTTGAGTTACATTGTTCACCTTGATGGTTCTGTGAGTTTCTTGATCTATGGCTAGCTGATTGTTGTGTAGATCGAAAGTTACGCTTAAGCCTTGCTCATTGAGATGGCGGATAAAGTCTGATCCCAGAAGGACGGGGGCAGGGCAGTCTGAATTTGCTGAAACGTGGAAAGAGTGGTTAATAAAGTGTGATCCCACTTGAACGGTGGGCTGGATTTCCCCGAGCAGGTTGACTGTACTGTTGTTTGCTGTTTTTGCTGGGATGTTTGGGACTTTTCTCATGTGAATGAGAATATTGTAGACTCCGCGCAATTCAAAAATCTATGATTCTGGATGGTTTCCAGTTAAGAGAGTTGGCGGTATCTGTATTCACAGAAGCGACTGGTGCGCAACATACTCGTCCTGGTTTACTCATCGTCATAGAAGTGATTACGCGTGAAGTCTTGGTTTGTGATGTTCCAAAGTTGGATGAAAATTAGAATACGAGGGTCCTGGATTGGGTTCTTGCCAAGAAGGGGTATTTTTCTATCGAACTCTCCTTGAACAAAAGTTTTGAAAGGAGAATTTTCGCATGGGGATGCGTTCGTGCCGTGATGTTCTGTTGAGAGAATCAGTGATGTAACGCGTGTCCCTCTTGTTTTTGTGGGGAAAGGCTTTTTCGAGTATGTAATCCCCTAATACCATGTTGGATGGGACCTCCGAAAAGGTCAATAGATGGCCCGATGTGGTCATGTAATTAGGGGGTGATTGACAGTTTTTGGTGAGGGCGATTCTGAGCAAATGATCGGTACTGTACTCAAATATCAGTTCGTGTTCATGGATCAACATATGGCGAAGCGTTGTTAGTGCTTCGAACTTACCGATGTTTCTGAATCTGCAGGTGGGTTGTATTGATGGGGGGTTCAAACCATGGTTCCCGTGTGTGCTACAGACTCCCTCTGCCAAGGTACAGTTGCTCAGATTTTCTAGCGGGCTCGAATTTGAACTGCCATCGATAGATACAATTTCTCCAAATTCGATAGCATACACGCTTTTCCCGTAAAGGTTGGAGCCCCAGAAAGGTGAAGAAGAGTCCTCATCATCAACTTCTTCTGTGGTCCAAAGCGCGGGGTTGGATGTGTTGAACGGGTGGTTGTAGATGCTGTTAGCGACATAGGCTGCTTTGCAGTCATTGGGTGAAATTCTGAGCCTTTGTCCATCTACCACCGTTCTCGTAGTTTTGATGTGAAGAAAGCTGTAGACAGAGATTTTTATCAGATCGCGGTAGCATTTATACGCGGGGACGCGGACGGGGTCATTCCTGTCTGCGAACAGTTCTGCCGTGGTTTTCAAAATGGGGTCTTTGGCTGACGCGGAGCATTTTACCAGTTGAGGGAGTTTTAGGCTGTTGAAAAAGAAGTTTGTGCCGCAAATTTGGAAATCTTTGGCGCAGGCGAGAAGAGGTGAAAAAATCAAGAAAAGGGTGAGGATGCAAAAGAAATTTGGGTTTGGTAGTACGGCGGGGAAACCTCTTCTCCCTCTGAGTGGTTGTTGGAATGGCGGGGTTCTTTGGTTGTAATTGCTGTTATTGGTCGGGTTGCGGCTGAATTGCTGTGGACTCCAAGGATTAGTATTGGGTCTTCGCGAGGAGCCTTGTTGGTTCTGACGTCCCCTGTTGAAAAATCCTCTAATAGAAAATCCCCTTCTTTGGTTGTAGTTGTTTGGGTTTTGGTTTGCAAAAGATGTGGTTACCTGGTGGGGTGCTTCGTTGTTATGATACTGCGTCGGTCTATACGTACCCCTATAGTTGTTCCACTGGCCTGTCTGTGTTCTCAGCGCGTTTATTTGCTGTCTCATCCCTCGCATCTCTTCACTAATGGGCAGAGAGTTGACATTGTCCAGCAATGATGCTCTTCCCGGCGCTCCTGCTCTAGATGCCTGCACTCTTTTTTCGGGATTTGCCACTGCGGTCTTCAAGTCAGGTGCATCCGGTAGTCTTCTCATCGCTTTGCGAATGTCTGGTCTCAGGCCCTTAATGAAAAAGTGTATCGCTAACCGTTTTGGGTACAAAGTCTGGTCTTCACCCTGAAAAGCGTATTTTGTTTTCGCTAAGACTTTCTTCGCGAATTGCCCTACGCTTTCCCTGCCTTGCTTCAGATGGTGGAGGTCGTCGCGAGCGTTACTGAGTACCGCTTCACTCTTGAATTTCTTGGCTAGGGCCAGGGTCACACTCTTCCAGGTGGCCTTCTCGGTGTTCGTAAGGGACTGGTATTTGAGTTTCGCGGTCCCCGTTAGGTACAAGGGCATCAGAGCTTTCGCGTGGTCAGGCGGAATGTTTACCATTTGTACAATTTCGGTGTATTGTTCGAGGAATTCCTCGAATGTCGTCTCGTCTGAGTCTCCCGTAAAGTTTTCAACCTTGCTGTCTAGTATCCTGCTCGAGCTCTGTAGGTGCGGGGCTATTTCTACTCGTTGATTCCCGGTATTTGTTCTATTCGCTGGACCCCTTACTACATAGTCGGTCATTTCCTCGTCCTCGTTTGAAACGGCAACCCTTTTACGTCCTGGCATTGTGAGAGAGGAAAGAAAAAAAGAGATTTTTGTTGTTGCTTCAGATGTGCGGGTGAGAAAAGGTTTTTTTTTCTGGAAACCTGAGCAGGCGCGCGTTACGGAATCAAATACTTGCTGGGGAGATGATGAGAATAAAAAATAGAAAAAGAAACGAAGAAGAAAAAGTAAAAAAAGAAAATGCTAGGGAAAAAACAGCACGTGGATGTGATTTCCAAAAGTGGTGGAAGCTTCTAGGAAGCTTGAGTTTTCTTTCTTTTTCTTTTTTTTTTGTTTAGGTTTGAACTAGTTAAGGAAGTGAAAGTTAAACCGGCCTGAATACAGCTTTCGCTCGACGATTCGTTGGCGGCTGGGTCGGTTGTCTAGGGTTGTGTAGTCGTTGGATTGTGGATGATTGGTAGGCGGTCGACGTTGGTGGACACTGGGTGTAGATAGCCGGCGGCTTCTGGTGTTGGGGCCCGAGGTGAATTGTGGTGTAGATAAAAGATTTTGGGTGGGTTGGCGAATTTGATTTGTTTGGCCCCGTTGACCTCCGTTTATCGGCCATCTGTTTGCCGAATACCTTGGTCGTGAGGTCAAGTGTCCTATTTACGATGGGGATTAATTTGAGTGGCGGGGACAGCTGGCGGCCTTGGACTAATTGCATTCGGCGGCCATCTGGCGGAGTAGTTGATTACACTCGGGCCAGCGCCACCAGGAGCCTTTGTATTACTGAAAATAAAGATGAGGAAAGTGTTCGATCCTACATTGTTTCTGGAGCTCGGTACTTAAGTCTCGCTGTTTGTTTTTGTGTGTAGCTACCGTATCCTGTGGAGGGACGGAAGCGAAACAGTGGAGACGAAAGAGGTTGTGAAACGAGAGAGAAAAATGATAAAAACTTTTGTTGAAGTGGAGTTTTGTGAAGGTTGGGTTTGTCTTGTATTTTTCTTTTTAGTTTGTCTCTCTCTTTTTTTTGTTTGCCGAATTTTTGGGTGGTTTTGATGCAAAAAAAATCCAAAATACTACTTGATCTCGGCTTGTTTTGGGGTGTGTCTCATTTTATTTCAGTTTTATTTTCTGGTAATCACACTGCGGTCTATTTGTTCTTATTAACATGACGTCAAATTGAAGTAGAGCGACTTTATCCCGGGGACAAGAGGACGCCTAGTCCAAATGAGGCCTGCCTGGGCCAGGACTTGAAGATTGTTGATATTATTATTTTTTAGCTGCAGCGGGTTTTGGGTCGGTTTTTGTAGGAACATACACTCGTTTTTCCGAGGGGTCCGTCACCATTATTCTTATGCCTGGTCCAGTAAATATATATTTTTGAGACATTATACACGGCGATTGTGAAAAAAATAGGTTTCGCTTGCCGTTCCGGCCGCGAGGAGCGCAGGGGATGGCTTAGTGCGAAGCGGGTGACGGGTTGCAGTGTGATTTACCTCGAATATAGACCTAAGCTACAGAGTCTATTATTCGTATAAAATAAATTTAAAAAAATGATTTGTTTCTTTTGTCTCAGTTCCTACTTTAGATGAGACACCTGATACACCTAAGTGGGAGAAAGAAAAAGAAAAAGAGCAGAAAGAGAATATATTATCCGAATAATTATTCAACTTTGTTAGCGAACCATTTTTTTTTCAATAAAGCTATGTAAATATAAAGTATACAAATGAAATTGAAGTATATATCCTCTGCTTCCGAGTGTAGTTTATTTCCGTTCTTCGAGTGCATCTGCGCGCGTACGCTGCGTCTCCTTCTCTCCACACTTTCTCGCTGTCTCTACCCTCGCTCCGCACGCGCGCGAGTAAACAGAGTAAACCTGACTCGGAACCAGAGGATAAGTATTCAAATTATAGTGAAAATTTATATAAGGATATAGTAAATAAAAAATAAACAAACAGCGCTAAAACATATTGAACGAATAATTAACTGAATAGCTAATGAATAACACCCAGAGGTGAAACGGAATTAAATTTCAAAAAACAAAAAATTCAAAGAAAACAAAATTTGTAAAATAAAAAATCCAAATCAAAAACAAACTGAATGAGCTAGAGTAGACACAGCCACACATTTCAACTTTTCATATTGTTCCATTTCTCATCCACTCTATTGATTGTGTCAACCCTATATGCCTTGTTCGAGAGTAGGCCATGTTTAGATCTTAAAGAAAGAATGATCGGTACTGATTCCAAAGATGTCTTCAATATTGAAAAACGTCCACTTTGAAGCGAGGCATGGTCAGAAGACGTAAAAAGCAATTTTTCGCGTTTTTTTTTTCGCCTTTACACCAAAACTTAGGGTGGGTATTGTAGTGTTGTAGTAGATGCAACGAGGGTAAAGCGCATTGCTCCAAAGGCATGACTTTGAAGCGTAAAACACTCCAGAAGTCTGTCACAATTAATTTTCTCAAAAGCTTTTCCTGCGGTTGGACAAATACTTATTCTCCTGATCCACAGTATGAAAAATGCGTCTGCGGATTTCGCTGTTGGGGTCCGAATGTCTGGAACCTCACCAAAGGCCAAAGAAGCATTGAACATGTTAAATGTAATATATAGTGTAAGATACTTGAGACCTTCAAGCATATTAGTTTTATATAGCATGTAACCTACGCTTATATGACATGTAACATTTATATACTTCATGTGGCTTAATGAGAGCTGCAAGTTGAAGCTCAATCCTTTTAGGGTTGCAGCTGCAAATTTCAGGTTGCTGCTTTAGGTACGAATCAGCAAGCTTTAAGCTCCCTTGGACATCCTAGGAGCTTGAAAACCCATAGCAGTGGGTCTGAGCTTGCATTGAAAATACTGTGTGTCAATCCCTCTAATCCTCCTCACAATTAGCATGAACCATGAGGAGCGAGAGATCAACGACTCGGTCAGGCCGAATGACCACCCGGTCGAATGTCAATCCAAGGGACCTGCGCTCAACGCCAAGGTATGAGGCGGCTCGTATGCGGTGCAGGGTTGGAAGAGGTGTTCAACATGAACTCTCAGTTTCCGAGGGTATTTGAATTATGTTACACTTATACTGCATGTAATTTTTTTTTTGAGTAGAGATAATTCACATGTAACTTACCCTGACGGAGATCTGTTACAAGTATATTGTAATGGTTTCTAGAACGTATCATTCTCGAGCGACTTATCAAACATCTTGAAGGAACGACCAGAGATGAGCGTCGACCAAGTGTTCGTCGTGAGACGAGTAATTGAATCGTCGCAGCGGTATTCGAAGCCATTACAGCTTGCTTTTCTGGACTTTGAAGCCGCATTCGACTCTCCTCATCGTGATCAATTGCTCAATGCTCTGCGAGCAGATGGAGTCTCGGAAAAGTATGTTTGGTTAATCGAGGACATGATCAGAGGAACAACAGCAGCAGTTCGTACACCTGTCGGATTCACGTCAGCTTTCGAGGTGAAAACAGGAGTAAGGCAAGGAGCCGTTGCAGGACCTTTTCTTTTCAACTTCGCCGTTGATGACATCATGCGTAGAGTTGCAGAACAGTTTCCTGCGGATGTGATCCTAACACCATCAGGACGCTCCCTTGTCGACCTGGAGTACGCCGACGACATTGTGTTATTCGCTGAAAACAGCGCAAAACTGCAAAGGATTGTGAACCTCTTTTCGAAGTATGCCGCAGCCTATGGACTTCGTCTTCGTCCCGACAAATGCAAGCAGATGTGGGTCTCTCAGGGGCCTTCAATGGGAGTTTGTGTGGACGGACAACGTATCGAACTGGTGGACGATTTCTGTTATTTGGACTGTTTGCTGAAGAACGATGGTAGTTATGCAGTGGATATTCGACAAAGATGTGCGAAAGCTACGTCTGCATTCAATTCTCTAACCAAGTGTTTGTGGTCTACCACCATCGCGAAGGAAGTCAAGTTGCGTGTCTACCTATCCGCTATTCGCCCTATCATGATGTACGAATCAGAGACGTGGGCAGCACCGAAGACGCAGATGGAAAGATTGGATTGCACGGAGAGGAAGCTTTTGAGGCGTTTGCTTGGGTATTTCTGGCCGCGTGTATGCCATAACGAAGAAGATCTTTACAAGGAAATCGACGCAGTACATCAACGCTTGACACGAGGGAGGTAACTGCATCTCCTAACGCCACCTCAAGCAGCAATGGAAAGTCGACTTCGACTGCTCGGGCATATACTAAGAAGAACGCCGAATCGTCTCGTACAAGACGCTTTAAGAATGCTTCCAAATCCTGTCTGGAAACGGCCACCTGGGCGTAGGCGAAAGTTCTGGACGGATGTGGTTAAAGAGGATTTGAAGTCACTCGGCATCGAAAGACAGTTCAGGCGCGATGTTTCGTTTCGCAGGAAATGGAATAGTGACAGCTGGATGGAATGTGTTCAGATTGTGGCAGAAGACCGTGCAAAATAGACACGGCTGACTACTAGGACGGCACATCTCGGTAAAGATGCGGAATGACCGCGTCAGGCGAAAGCCAATCGATTAAGTCAAGTAAGTCAATTGTAATCGTCGCTCATGTTACAAGTATTATGTTTTCACCATCAACAATATATTACGTGCGACATTTGGCCTGCGAGCGAGGGGCCGATATATCACGTGTAACATACATCTGTCGAGATAATTCGCAAGTTATATACATTGCCCAATTTATATTGCAGTTATATTGGTTCAGGCCTTTTATATTACATGTAATATGTTTTCATTTTCCTGAGATGGGTGGTCGTCCTATGGCACCAAACAGTGAGCAGGCGGGCGGATCAGAGGGAAGGAAGGCTGTCACCGTCTCAGGAACCAGTTCGATTCGAGCGCCGTCGGAACTAGGTTGGACCGCTGAACCGCTCTTGCTCGAAACGAAAAAAGGGGCGGGGTCAATCCGAAACGTGGCTCGTTCGTTTCGCGAAAGACATCGGTCCACCACTCAAAGCCGGTATTGCAGTCTCGCTGATGACGTCATCACTCCGTGGATCGTGCCTCGGTCCACCTGTCATAGCCGGGATTCTAATATGATGAAGACGTGATCATCTTGCTAGCATCGATTTCACCCCTTATCCCGCGAAGACGTGATCCTTGGTTTTCGGAGCATGGTGGCTATATGGCTATACCACCATGCCCCGAAAATTAAGGATGACGTCATCGCGGTGACCGCTATAAAGGGTATAGGGCGTAGAATCGATGCTAACAAGATAATGACGTGATCATCCTGGCTTCGATTATGAGATTCCCCCACTTCACCAAACACTCAAGTTCATTTACACTCAACTCTCACACCAACACTCATAACATTTACTTCTACCATATTGTATGACAACTTCAGTGCACCGAGAATACATCGTTCAAATCAAAAACTGTATAATGGCCTAACGATGTAATCAATAAGCTAACAACCGTGCTTTTAAGGCAGCATACACGCTCACTAGCAGCATAAATAGGCCCTTACCATGTCGTCAACGGCGCTTGAAGCCCTGAAAACCATCCAGGATGACATAATTGGGAATCCCTGTCTCGCACGCCCGTATTTTCCTACGCCTTCGAGTAACAGAATGGAAAGTTGATTCTCAGAAAACATGTGATAATTGAGAGTGATAGCACTATCAAACGGGAGTGCACAAGAGGAACAGCTTTATTTAGTTGAATATAACATTTCTGCGTACCGACTAACTCTCGTCCACTTTTGAGAATGCCGCTCTACTTCGGCTTACTTTTAAAGACACAGTCCAAACTCAGAATCGTTGTTCTGTTTTTCTGCCTATCTTGAAAACGGTCACACGTTGATTCCAATGATGTCTCTGGAATCGTGCAAGAGTCTCTGGGAACGGAGTTATGGCACCTCGAAAATTGAGCTACTGAAGCATTGTGGACGAGTTGTCCGGGGCTTGTAACTTCCGTCATTTGCCACCGATGTATGCGAGTCGACCTGAGTAAAGAGAGAGGCGGAGAATGAAGGGAAGAAGGAGGCTACTGGTCGAAAACCGTCGCGTATCTTGCCGCTGTTGAGCTCGAAAGATCGTAAAAGGGGCGTGCCAAAGTGGCTTCCGGGTGTGGTCGTCCCAGGGTGGCTTCCTCCTATATCTCTCTTATTCGGAGGTATCGAGAGCTCGCACTTGGCAGGTGTTATAGGGATTGGGTTTACTTCACAATTATGTGGAAATCTCAGATTTTGCCTCTGAGCTTGGACTGTGCCTTTAAAAAAGGAGGATTTCATCGGCGCACAAACACGTTATAATCAGGTTAACTCACTGTACTCCCTTGCTATCACTCTAAATTATCACATGTTTTCTCAAGTTTAACTTTCCATTCTGTTACTTGAAGGAGCGGGAAAATACGAGCTTGCGCAACAGAGATTCTCAAATTCTGTCATCCTGGATGGTTTTCAGCGCTTCAAAAGTCGTCGACGACACGGTAGGGGCTGTGCGGGCCTACTTAACCTACTAGCTATATTTGGCTTAGTCTGTGTGTGTGTGTGTGTGTGTGTGTGTGTGTGTGTGTGTGTGTGTGTGTGTGGGTGTGTGTGTGTGTGTGCGTGTGTGTGTGTGTGTGTGTCTGTGTGTGTATCTGTGTGTGTGTTTGTGATGATGAACGGAAATAAGTCATGTCCTCAGATACTCGCGGCTTAGTAAGGCAGCACGAGGGGATTACTAACGCATTTACTCGTCGAGGTGTAAGCCCCTTTCGTTCCCCCAACTGCTGCCCAGGGCAGCACGTTGTGTCCTCTTGCTCCGCTGACTGCCCCAACTGCTGCTCGTATAGTTGCCCCACCTGCTGCTACAGTTGCCCCAACTGCTCCAGTCGTCGCCCCAACTGCTGCTCTTCATTGTGGCCCCAACTGCTGCTCCTCATTGTGGCCCCAACTGCTGCTCTTTATTCTCGCCCCAACTGCTGCTCTTCATTTATGATCTTTCTTTTTCTTGTAATTTTTATTTCGCAGGTGATATGTCGCTTTCAGCAGCAGCGCTGCAGCGACCCATCAAAGATAAAGACCCCAGGAGGCCTGTTGATATCCCTCACGGGAGTTTCATCCTTGATTATATCCTTTGATCTTCGCCACCGATCGAGGAAATGATGCTCGCATTGCCGACTGTCTCATGCCCATGTAAGACTGCCTCGTATCTGGCACGAGTTTGCGAGGGCCGTTCAACACAGGCCTCGGTCGGTAGTGAATGTGCGTGTCCCAAAAACATTCCTCAACAGAGATATTCTCTATCCCTAAACAAGAATCTATTTTCACTCGGTTTTGTGACCGTAAAGATAAGAATTAGGCACAATATTCTGTTTTTCTCGATTTTAAAGACGAATCATGGCTTTCTTTGGGAAAAACGTTATACCCACATATTCCAAAGATGGAAGTTTCCCCAAAATATTCTTAATTTACTAAAATTCGCACTGGTTAGAGGAATGTCTGGGGCGAACGAAATTGCAAATATCAGAGTATCCATCATTTGGCGATCTCTCTATAAATGGTGATTTTTTCCTTCCGAACAAGCAATGA
The DNA here is from genome assembly GCA_029168955.1 of Aplectana chamaeleonis. Classification (NCBI taxonomy): domain Eukaryota; kingdom Metazoa; phylum Nematoda; class Chromadorea; order Rhabditida; family Cosmocercidae; genus Aplectana; species Aplectana chamaeleonis. Next base: position 23,873 of record JAPDOI010000820.1, on the reverse strand, counting down.
TTCAATAAAAATGTTTTCTTCTTTCGAAATTATTGTCGTGAACTTTCTCAGGATGGTTTAAAATTGTTGAATTAAATGCAAAGTAAATTTTGAGAACTGTCTGCTTTGAATATTGTGAGCATAGTGTTTTTCGTGGAGAAAACGTATTGGCCATTTCGTTCCATTTTCAGCAAACCATTGCCGCTCAGCATTTGAAAATACAAGTCCTCGTGGTCCTTGTCCAAAATCAAAAAAATATGTTTCACTGGAAAATGCGAGTAAAGTTCAAAGTCATGAAAACGAATTTTAAAGTAAGAACGTGATTTTCCAAAGATTTCGACACATACCTTCAAGATTCGAAAAAAAACTCAAGTTGTTGTCGAATCTTGTAGAACACACTGGATAAATTATTTCAAAAGGGTTGAACGTTTTTCAAATTTTCGGTCAGTTCCACACAACTATCATCCTATGAGAATGACGACTCATCATCTTTTTCAGTATAATTCATCAGCCTTTGACCGAGCTGGACCATTCACATTGCTCGCAAGGAACTACTTTACTCGAATGTACCATCTCAAACCTAACGAAAATCCTTTTTTTCTAGACGGTGTTCGATTTGATGATTAATTAAGTACCAGATTTTTTTTGAAAGACTTGATGCAACGAAAATGTGAATTTTGCATAAAATTACCACCTTTGAGGTGGCCGCGCAGGTAAACAGATAAATCGCTCACGCTTGGAACTGAAAAGTGTACGGGCAAGACCTCAGACTCAGACCACGCCAAAAACTCCGCGTGTCCGCCTCCCGTCGGGCGCATGTTGTGCGCGCCCCACCCTGCTTATCCGATCTGAAAGCTCACTTGAATGCATTCTTCCTGGATTTCAATGGAAATGATTAAAAATCACTAAAACATGTTTGGTAATATACAGATTTCCTAGTTTACTTCAGATTTGATGATTTATATGCTCTATTTTTATTCTACTGTGAACAACCTAATCTTTGGGGGTACTTGTATAGAGCTCAGGATTTCTATTATCAAAAACAGCGGAATACTGAGACATGGAGAAATATAGCGGTGCACATCCAATCATTTAATGATATGCTTACCGATTAAAAAGGCAGTTGCGCCCTAATTCCTTGCGATGGCATACTGTCTCATGAAAAAGGACGTTTTTGGTGGATCTTAGAATAGATTTCGAGCAGAGTATTGGTGGTTAAAGTTTAGCGAGTAGGAGTAGGCACGCATCCCACGAAATCTAGATACGCGTACGATACTTATGAAGCAGTCCTCACACTTTCTTTGCTTACATAACTATTCCCCAATTTGATATCCGTTCTGTGTCTTTTCTGGAAGATGGCTGCAAAGATACTCGACTTCATCTGTGGTTTGCTTTCCCTTCATACAGGCTTCTGGCAAGCTTTCTCATATGCGACAGTACACTCTGTACGAATTCGACATGGATAATTCGTAATGCGTCGTCTCAGAAAACGCGGTGAGAACACCTAACCCCCCACACCCCCCACCAAACAAGCCGTTGTGTACCTTGAAGTCACACTACACCCTCACCTACGAATTTTGTGATTTTATTTGATTGTCTAGTAGACCCCTCTTTTATAAGACGAGATCTCAATTCCTCCGAATAAGCGAGATATAGGCGACCACCTTAGGCCCGACCTGCTTGGCTCACCTGCACGGGCCACACCCCTCATCAGATTTCCAAACTCTGTAGCGGCTAGATGAATGACTGAATTCTCAACAATTCGTCGTTCTTCAGACCATAGTCAGACTGTCTCCTTATCCTGGCTCGCTCTCAGGCAACGATTGCGAATGAAGAGAAGAAAGAACTCCTCCGCCAATTTTTCACCCTTTAAATATAGGCATCTTTAATAAGCCATAACTCTGTTCATAGGGGGTCTTGGACGAAAAAAAGAGATACCACTGTGATCAGAGTGTGAGCCTCCTTAAGACCAGCATAAAAACTAAAAAAAATCATCTTCTGGGTGTTCTGTGCCTTTGAAGGCAGCTTCCTTTTTTTATGGCGGAAATCCGCATTTGGGGTTTTCTTCTCGCTCCAATACTTGAACCAAGTGGAGATAGCGAAACTTGAGACCTCAATGTCGCGCATATGCATTTTTAGATGCACTTCTTGCGTTCAATCTAATGTTTTCTAATACTTTCGTATAAAAAAGAGATACCACTGTGATCAGAGGATTCAATGAAAGCAATACAGAAATTACTCCAAAATTGAAATCGGACCACTTTGAAGCAAGTTATAGCGATGCAGCGCTTTGTGAGCGCAAAAAAACGCCGCAAAATGCTTTTTCTGCGAAAAATTGTGCGGGACTCTACCTAAGGGGTAAAATTCGGTATTACAGTCCGCCCACCGTGTATAGCAACCCTGTCAAGCTCGAGAACTCAATTCTATCAAAAAAGTGAGAAACTACACGGAAAAAGTCGACCCCGCTCACAACACCATAAAAGCATAATCAAGCGTTTAGACCCCGAAAAGGTAACCCAAATTTTTGCAAACGGAAAATTTAGTTTGTGTGGCGATGCTCAAAAGCAAAATGTACAATAGCAGAGCTCTTGGTTCTCTTTCCGGGGAGATGCAGTTGGGCTTTTGGGGCGGAGCCGACTTTTTCCTTGAAGTTTCTCATTTATTACAGCGAATTGAGATCTCGCGCTTGGCAGGGTTGCTATTCACGGTGGACAGGCTATAATGTCAAGTTTTACTCCTGATGTTGTACTCTGCCTTCAAGCCTGTTTAGCACAGCGAGGCACTGCTCTGAAATTCAAATAATCCATAGATCGTAAAGCGCGCCCACAAGTACGCCGCGAAGCGGCGTGGGTGTGCACCTTGTATACAGAATATCCGGAAGTCTAAATGTTTATGCTCAGAAGAAATAACTCTCCAAGCTGATTATCAATGTCCTTGTAGCTGCCCAAATGAACCACTTTGAGCAAAGTTACCACACTGCGCTGGCCAAAACGGAGAGCAGCAGCTGAGGCGACGAAAGGAGCACGAGGGCAGCACGTGCTGCTAAGAGCAGCACAAAGGCAGCACGTGCTGCTCGAGCAGCAGCTCTTCCCCTCGTGCTGCCCTCGCTATCCTCGTCGAGGTGAAAGCCTATTGTGCTCCATTACGACCCCGCGATCCTCTGAGTCGTGTCGTTAACATTTGACACCCGGCTATCACACCCACTGTCCGCTTCGTCAGCCGTGGTGATTGACCTCGCTTTGGTGTCAGTGGGCAAACAAGAGTTTTGAGTACTGTTCTGCAGCATATATTTTGCTTCATTCGTGCTTACTGATTCAACTGTTTATCCATAAACACTTTCTAAATAGACAGCTTCCTGGGAAGAGCTCAAAAACTGGGCAGCACATCAATCTACCCCGAACAATTCACCAATCCATGGAGTGTGTAATAACTTTCTCCGCAGATTCTCTTCTTTCAAATCTGTGTCAGACTGTAAAGGATTATGCATTGCATTGCAAGAGTTTCCGGCGTAAACTTTAGCAAAGTGTAACTGATTTTTGTGAAAGATACATTACCGCAATTTTTTTTTGCAAAAAAAGCGTTTTGTGGGGATTTTTTGCGCATACAACTCTGAGAAATACTTCAGCGATTCCGCCGCAACTACTCCGGCTCGGCGCCTGCCGTAGAAGTCGCGGAGGAGATGCAGGGCAGAACCGCGGACGATTCTTTGTTGACCAATTCGCGGTAAAGTTGCGGAAGAGTCCCGGGGAGAGTCGCGGTCGAGTTGTGGAAGCGTGTTCCGCGGAGAAGTCGCAGAGGAGTCGCGGCGAGGCCGCGGAAGAGCCCAGGGTAGCTTAGGAGTTGCGGGACAGTCCGCGATCGTGGTGGAGTCAGGGGGGGGGGCAGTAGCGGAAGAGTCGCAGCAATATGTCTCAAAGAAAGCGCTTCATCGCCATATCTCGCTTCAGAAATGACGAATTTCCTTCAAAAATTCACATCGACCACAGGTCAAAACACAAAAGATTTCTACTATCATGTTTTTCGATGCACTACTAGAGGTAAATCTATTATTTTGGAACGCTGTCGTATGGAACTCAAGGAAAGCAATTCAGAAATTACTTCAAATTTGAAGTCGGGCAACTTTGAAGGAAGTTATGGCGATGCGACGCTTTGTGAGCGCCAAAAAACGCCGCAAAACTCTTTTCTGAAGAAAAAATTTACGGTACTGTATGTGGTCGAGGCTGTTGAGCACAGCGACGCAAAGCTCTGCAATTCAAGTAATCCGTGGATTCTAAACCACGCCCACAAGTACGCCGCGAAGCGGCGTGGGTGCGCACCTTGTGCTGTTATGTCGACCATATTTGTGAGCGTGTTTGAGTTTGAGAACCCAGACAAAAATAGACACGAGAAGTAGTGAGGGTGGCCTGAAATCCGAAAAAACGGAAAGGACGCGCAAAAACTGCAAAGCGAAAGTCGTCAGAAAGCAAAAGACATCAAAATGAATAACAAACATGAATGGACATCGCAAGGAATTGATCGACCCAAATAGGAGTTTCGTTTGGATGTCGGTCCAATCGAGTTGATTGATTAGTTCTGCGCAAACCCCCGACGTCTCCCGTTTCTCTCGGGTAAAAGGGGAAGGCGGAACCATGCCGAAAAGTCTCTCGATCGCCCCAGAATGGCGGAAACAAGCGGTTCGGCTATCGGTCGAATCGAACTGGTGCCTGAGGTTATTGGTCAAGGCCACTTCGGCGATCAATGGAGCTGATTAGCCCTTTCCACTGATCTGCCCTCCCTTCTACCTGTTTGACGCCACGAGACGGCCACCCAAAGATGATGTAGAGCAAGAGCACACTCTTCAGAGTGCTCTGCAGTTTGCCATCGTATGTAAAAGAGAGTGAAGGTGATAGCGGTTCTGATGACTTCTGCATCACAAGGCCTGGCATACATACTCGTAAAACAGTTTAGCTCGGTCTTGCCGTTTGGCCGTGTCTGTTGAATGTCCTCAATTAAATGATGCACTCGCACAGATTTTGACTTGTTGTCGAGCAGAACTGGACGAAAAGCCTCCAACAACTGGGCTAGTTACCAATACCGGGGCGAACCTTAGAGGCACAGTCCAAGCTCGCTGGTAAAGTTTGATATTATTATTGTCCGGCCGCTGTGTGTAGCAACCCTACCAAGCGCGGAATCTCAACTCTTCAGAATAGGCGAGAAAAATCGAGCACCCAATCCCTCCGCCTCCCAAATCGGCACCCATTAGCTCTCCTACTTCAGGGTTTTCTGTCTGAATAGGGAGAGACGCGCCATGGATTTCTATCCAAACCTACGTTCCTCCATTTCTTATTGGTCTAGCTTCATAGTGTGGTCTACTCCGGCACGATGGCTACAAAGGACGAGGAATAACTGGCCCGAGACAACTCATCCACAAATTTCTCAACGTCCGATATCGCAATTCTTGAGGTGCTATAACTCCGTTCGTTGTGGGTTCGATGCGATTCTGGAGACAACATTCTGATCAGCTCAGAATTCTCTCCAAAATGAGCAGAAAAGCCAGAGAATGATTTCGAGGCTGGACTGTGATTTTAGAGTTCCACTGCGGTTTTCGGGGCGACTCACTGGGTGAGATCCCCACTTGTCACCCCAAAACGGACGGTATGTTGATCTTACGTGTGACCAAAAAGTATGATTGCTACCCCATTCCGGAATTAGAAGGCATGTAACTGGCTTCAGAGTTTTATGTATCCTGACCCTTGAACCCCTTTGCTGTCAGGAATTTGGGGTATGAGGGGTATCCAACTCGGATGACTGAACACGCGGCCAACCACCGATGGTCGGCGATCGCCAGAACACATTGGGTGTCTGTGCACCCCGTAAGTAGTGCGCAACTGTGGGGATGACTATTCGCTATCAATCTTCTAGAGAAGTGGCGCTGTGTGCTGAATAAGAAACCATACTTTTCGTGCGCAGTTAAAGGCAGTGTTCACGATAAACTTCGATTTTGAGAGTAATCGCTGAATCGATTGTTTGGCCTCCGGGTAGAACTGAAATGGCGAAGAAAGCGAGAAAAAAGCCCTAGAAAGGCACCAAATCCTTTACTCTCACCCCACCCTTTTACTTTCTCTGGAACTGTTTGTTGGTTCAATGAAATCTTTTGTTGACCCATCCCTTGCGATTCTCTACTCTCTACTGCTCCGTCCTTTCCTTCGGACCCTAACTAATACTTTTATTTTTTTCATTTTTGATTAGCCCCATTTTCTACCGGTGACAACCACCGTGAACATGTTCATCCAGTCGGACAACTAGTCCAGGCCAGAGAATAATGTCACTGAAGTGCGACGTTTTAATGCGTTTCAAGCAGTTTCTTCGTAGTTGTGGTAACACTTGGTGACCAACGCATCGTTTTGAGTGGAAAACTCGGGAACGAGAATCATCGTGAACACTGCCTTTAAGCTAAACTGTGCTGTTGTGCTCGAGCACATTATAGTGCACAAAACCGTTCCCAGCCAAACACAGATTAGTCTTTGTTGGGTGAAAGACTCGCTTGAGATCAGTATAGTCTTCTTCCGAAATTGACAACTACTTTTGTGGTGTAGATTCCCACCTAGGCCAAAAGGGCAACCACGAAGTTGCGTAGGAGCCCCTCTATGTAGTATTCCCATAGTGGTTCGCAACTCAACCTGTCCGATGATGCGGAGGCCATTTAACACCCTTCTTAATAAAGCTGCCCATGATAACAAGCTGCTCCGGCTGCTTGTTAGCGTTGATGAAAAGCAAAGAATAGCAAAACTAGATTGCTTGTTTCTTCCTGAATACTCCATTTCCAATCCAGAGAGAATTTGATAAGTTGTATTATGCGGAATGCGTACTCAATCCTAAAGATAAATGAATAGCAGGCTTGCAACATAAATACATGTTCAGTAAATCGAGCACCCCATCATGGACCAGTGATCACCGTGGAAGATACGGGCTCTCAACTCCGAATTAATCGTGTCAAGTCGAGTATTACGGACAGCCTTGTTGACTCGCACAAAGCGTCCCTTGAGAATTGTGAGTTCATCTTTACGATAACATTGCCATATTTCCGAAAATTATATAACACCTTTTATTTTGTTAGTATATGCTTCAGCTACAGTGGCTTTTTGTGAGAGTAATGGGAGTGCTGGAACGCACCCTACGGCTGGCCATTTCAAAAGAAATAATAGCAGGTGATATATGGGAAACTTCAGCACTTACCAATAATTTCTAGATTGTGGGATGGTGAATACATTACTTCTTCAGGTATGGTGTTCCTATTGATAGTTCGGCTGTTAAACTGGTATATCGTGTTCGGTCGGAGCGACTCAGCAATCGGTTAGTGAGACGAAATTCTGGTTTAATTCTTTGCCTTAGCATGTAGAAAGTGAGAGGTTTCAGACATATTTCAGGGTAAAAATCACTGATCGAGCATTGGTGCTAGCGATGTTGGGAATAATAGTGATGGTAATTGACGCTGAGATCACTGGTCAAAGCCTTTTTGGAATTACTAAGGTAATCAGAATCTTTGTAGGCATAATGTGAGAGATTTTTTGTGTTTTATCTGTTTTCTGTTTCCCTGTCATCCTGGAACATTTTAAAAGTTTTAATGTTTTTCTTGTAATCATTTAAAGGCAGTGATCGCCAGAAAAAAGTTGTGGAAAAAATATAAAAATCAGCTTGATTCGCAAGCGGCTTAGAGACCATTAAGGTTACGTGGCAAGAAACGGGCTAAAAATAGACCTATCAGGATCCTAAGTTGCCAATTCGTGCACACGTGCACAGTTCCGCCCAAAAAGATCGCAGTCTCATGCTGAGCAGTCAACAAGCATTGACGTTCACCGCCAGAACTAAATGCAAATTTGGCTAATAAAAACAGGTTAACAATGAAAGCGAGCCCCTCACTGAATGCTTGTCTCTGCGAGGACAGAAACAGTTGAGCAGGTCATCTCAAATCAAAGATCATCGATGCCGATGATGTGGAGTGGGCTCGTCCAACATCGAAAGACAGGAAAGTTCAGGCTTCAAATTTGGCTCAAAAAAGGTTTTCTTTGGCAATTTTTCCCTGTATGTCCTACTACTCTGAATCTAGAAAAGGGTGTAAAGAGGAAAAAAAGACAGGCATATTTTATCGCGACCAGTGACTTTGAATGCCTTCATACACTGCGTATCATAAAGATAGGGCACACCATGGATTCGTCGGTCTCGTGTTTATTGAGCAAGATAGATCTTTATCGTTAATATTACTGTGATCAGAATGTAAAATAATCCCCGTATACTTCTTTTGGGTTAGATCGAATATTTGCGCACTTTTTCGAATAAATTTATGTTTTAAATCGCGTATCCACAAGATAGAACACCCCTGGGGTCTGAATCGGAATACTCGCACGACAAAATTGTGTGATCTTACATCTAAAAGACAATTGATTGGCTTTCTTTATTCCCTTATCGCACCAAATACTCGATTTGATACACTTTCGACCAAGCTGATCTGCCTTTTCAAGTCGATCTTGCTCCATTTCTCGGTTATTGCTTGTTGTAGCGCAGAAATCGAGAGATATTGCCGGCCATTGGCTCAGACCCGACAAACTAACATACCCAGTGATTCTCCATTCTGTTGAAATCAGGACTATAGACTGGCCACCCTGGACAAGATAGTTATTGCGGAGCAAAGAAGACGACCTTAGACTTGCTCACGTGAACATTCTGGTTGTGCTGCCGGAAACTGCAACTTTTTCGCCCGAAAACTTGGGGAAATGAAAGAAGGTGTTACTCTCATATTCTCTGGTACTCTTATTGGAGTTCATCCGACGGCTGGCGAACGCGAGGTGTTGACGTCCCTCAGGGCCAAATGTTCTGACGGATTATGGAAAATCTAAATTCGCAATTCCGAAGGCTAAAGTGGACAGCTACTTCGAATGTTTGTGTATAGGCCATGGTTTCTGACGGAAAGAAGTTTCTTTTCGATGAGTCCGATATTCGGAAGTGCTACGAAAGGAATTCGAGGATAGGTGCTGTCCAATTTAGGCTTCAGAACTGCGAAGGTAAATCTCCCATAATCCGTCAGAACATTTGGCCTTGATGGACGTCTACATCTCGCGTTCGTCAGCTGTCGGACGATATTCAGCGAGCACGAGAGAATGTAAGAGTGGCGTCTACCTTGAATTTCCCATGTTTTCGGGCGACAAAGTTGCAATTTTTAGCAGTACAACCAGAAAGTTCACGTGAGCAGGTCTGAAGTCGGCTTCTTTGCTCGGCAAAAACCACCTTGTCCAGAGTGGCCACTCTATAGTCCTGATATCAACAAAATGGGGAATCTCTGTAATCATTTACTTCGTCGGGTCTGAGCCAATAGTCGGCGATATCGCTCGATTTCTGCGCTCCAACAGGCATTAACCGAGAATTGGAGCAAGATCGACATGCAAAGGCTGATCAGCTTAGTCGAAAGTTTACGAAATCGAGTACTTGTTGCAGTAAAGGTGCGAAGAAAGCCAATCGTTTATTAGATTTGTGCTCACACACTTTCATCGAACGAAAATTCCAATTTAACCCAGGGGTGTCCTATCTTTTTGATACGCGATTTAAAACATAATTTTATTCTGAAAAAGTGCACAAATATTCAACCTAACCCAAAAGAGGTATACAGTGGTTATTTTACATCCTGATCACAGTAGTGTTGACCAAACCGGTCTATCTTGCTCAATAAACTCGAGACCGACAAATTCAGGGGGTGTCCTATCTTTGTGATACGCAGTGTATACAGTTCAACTGCGCGTTGCCATTCAGTCCGCAGAGTGCACGCTGATTTCGAAAGAGTGCTGCGGCGCCGTTGTGAGTATCCTCAGACAGGGATGTGAGGCCACTCGAGCTATTTTTGACTTTGGTGCCCGGGTGATCCCACATCCCTGTCTGAGGATACTCTCAACCGCGCCGCAGCAAGCTTTCGCAATCAGCGTGCACTTTGCGGACTGAACGGGAATGCGCAGTCGAACTGTAGTTACAGTCCGCAACGGAAAAGGCAGCATATTTTCACTAACATACTACAGCTATGGCTAGCTTGGTTTCAATTTTGCCATTAGGCGATGGGAGAACCGCTGATAATTTTCTGCGGGTTATGGAGTTTTTCTGATTCCTTCATTTTTTTGTGTTATTCCTTGTCATCGTATAGGGTGCTTGGGCGTGCCTCTACTGGCGTCCAGCCATAGTCGACGGCTAGTTATTAAATTTTCCCTTATCTCAGAAAGGGAAACTGAAACGTAGAAAACCGTAAGTTTTCCCACACACTCGCTCAGTACCAAATCTTTGCTATGGATACAAGCAGGAATAACAAAAAAAACGAAGAAATAGAAAACTGTTACCTTATCGAATACTGGCAAGAATGGAACCGAGCCAGCTATGGACAACAGGATTCAGCACCAGTTGTGATTATCGCAAAGAGTGGGGTCGTAAACGGCCCCGATACAATCAAAGGGAGGGTTCGCGAACAAGCTGTTAAAGGTAGAAAAAGCTCAGAATACATGTTAGGCTTGTTTCGATTGATTGCGTTGTGGGGTGTTAGTGTAAGAATCGGTAAAAAAATAGCGGAAATAATTAGTTGCGATTCGATGGCGGAGCAACAGTTTTTTTCAGCTTGCATTTGCTAGTATGGATTTCCTCTGCAGTGTGAGCCATCAGAGTGGCTCTAATTATTCTCTGCTCAGAACCGTCCCTTATGTACTTTAACATAAAGCAGAGCTCGATGGGTTGTCTACAAGGGCCAGGGGGCCCTCTTGAAGTAGACAGTCTCGTAACGGTATCGTTGAAAATGACGCTTTTGTGCCCGATCGCAACTAGGAAATTTCTTCGGTTTTTAGAGTTTCCTCTCACATCGTAGTGATTTTCGAATGCCAGCAAGTTCCCCTACATCATGATTTTGTAGTCCCGCTGCGGGTCGCGTCGTCAGAATATGGACGCCTCTATCAGAAAAATCCTTATACTTAAAGGCAGCGTTCACGATGATTATCCTCGTTGACTTCCCACAGTGAATAATAGGCGAGAAGGATTCTAGGCTCCCAGTGTCGAAAGAATGGTAGAAAACGAGCCAGGAGCGGTAAAGTAACGGCTGCAAACAAGCGTTTTGGTGCCCCAGACACGCCTGGTGCCCCGGATCCGCCCCCTCGGAATGAACAGATGAAGACTCAGATTACAGGCATGATCAAGTGAAGGAAGTGCTAATAAGTGAGGTGATCGCTTCATTGCACTGATAGGTATCATCCTTCTAGCGGTCAATTCCTCCACGCTCAAAAATCAACATAAACAAGAGAGGGCCTATTTTTGCTCAAAAAACGCTTCTTTCGTGTCCTTTTTAAGAATGCCTTGCTATATAGGGCACCAGACCTTCCGTAAGCCGTGGAGATATCGGAAGTGAAATTTATCGTGAAAACTGCCTTTAACACTTAGGAGACCGCGCGTTCCACGGCCAATCTTTTCAGTGAGTTTTTATAGTGATTTTTTGTTGTAATTGCCTATATTAAAAGGAGATATTTTCCCAGTTATGGAAGTTATATCAAGCAGAGATATAAAAGCAATAATTAGAACGAATCCGTTTCTCTTGAAGTAAAACGAAAAAATCGAGTTTTTGGCGTGGGTGCGCAGTGTGGACACGCAGTCCATTAAAGGCGCAGTCCAACCTCAGAATCGGTTCTCTGTTTTCGTGTCTTTCATGAAGGTGGTCCCACGCTGATTCCAATGATGTCTCTGCAATCGTTCAAGACCCCCTGGGAACTGAGTTATGGCCCCTCGAAGTTTAAGCTAAGGAATCAAGGTGGACGAGTTTTCCGACGCTCGTAACTTCCGTCATTTGCATCCGATGTACGCGAACCGACCTGAGCAAAGAGAGAGGCTGAGAATGAAAGGAAGAACGGGGATACTGGTCGGAAACCATCGCTCATCTGGCCGCTGTTGAGCTCGAAAAATCGTAAAAGGGGTCGGAGCAAAGTGGCTTCTCAGGCCGGACCATTACGGGAAAATTCTGAAAGATTACGAAAAAAATCTGTCAGATTACGAGAAGATGTTGCCCTCCTCTGACAGATTTCTCTCTTTCTCTCGTTATCCGGCAGAATTCTCTGGGAATCTGGCAGAATTTTCTCGTTTTCTCCAGCCCGTTTACGGGAGATTTCTGCCAGATTACGAGAATTTTCTGTCAGATTACTAGAGAAATCTGCCAGATTACAAGAAGATGTTGCCCTCCTCTGACAGATTTCTCCCGTATTCTGGCAGAATTCCCTCGTTATCTGGCGGAATTTTCCAGTAATCTGGCAGAATTTTCTCGTTTTCTTCAGCCCGTTCTCGGGAGATTTCTGCCAGATTACCAGGGAATCCTGCCAGATCACGGAACGGCGTTGCCCTCTTCTGACACAATTCTCCAGTAATCTGACGAAATTCACTCGTGTTCTAGCAGAATTCTGTAGTGATCTGGCAGACTTCTCCCCCATACGGACTGAGAAATACGAGATTTCTGCCATATTACGAGAAATTTCCACCAAAACTCTGGTACTGTTTCTGCTGTATCCTAGCAGAACTTTCTATAGCCATACTTCTATACTGCTTATATACTATATTCTATACTACTTACTATTATTACTTTCTATAGCTATACTTATGTGAAAAAATTTTGTTGTGAAAGAAAAAATTTACGGTGCGAATCGCTACTACCTTAAACACCGAAGTAATTCCCACCATGAGCACTGTCCTTGAGATGATTTCATGCGTGAATCAATAATATGTTTTCAAATGTTCACACATTTTTCTTGAAGTCTTTTTATGAAAACAAACAATGAAACTGTCATTCAACACAAACAATGGAGGCTAAGAAAATTATTCACAGGGCAGTCAAAAAACAGGTTACATCACAAACAATGAACCGTAACCTAAACCGTAACAAGACAAAATTACAGGAGATCAAAAGTAACCTAAATAAGAGATCAGAAACAGATCAGAAACAGCCTAATAAAATGGTACACGTACTTTGATACCTTATTGAACTCTACTGATAAGGTCATAACTCTTCGAGTTTTAGACTCAAAATTGTGCTCTAAAAAACAGAAGTTTTCAGGGAAATCGTCATTTGGAATTCGCCTCCTCTATGAATTACCCTCTCGTATGATCTACCTAGCTTCAAAGACGACGCTCCTTACGGCGCTCGTAATCACTGCAAAAAAAAATCAACCTATTATTTAAATATCTGCATCGCGTTTTCGCCAGCTTCAAATTCTACGGCCCCGGTCAGAGTTGGTGCTATTTGCAACTGTAACCCGCCGTCAACCGCCGAAACCCGCCTGGTCGATACTTATGGATGAAATGGTGGGGTGAGGGTGAGAAAATCACCCGGTGTGGGCGACTAGAGCCCACCGGAGGTGATGACGATGGTTACGTGACTGCACCCGTTCAGAGAAATAGTGAAGGGGAGTAAAGTTAAGAAAAGGAGGTAGCTGGGTGGATAGCTTCCTAGTCATACGCAATGTTTCAATATCGGACCGCCAAACCCGCAATTCCCTCATACCCGTCATCCACGTAAAGCATAGATATCAACCATGTCGGCCACACCGAGTGATTTTCTCAACCTCATCCCACCACTTTATTCATACGTATCGACCGGGCGGGTGACGGCAGGCCTGATCGGGTGTTTTTGCACCCCATTTCCAATGCTTTCCGTGTGTAACGACCGGGCTGGACACGTCGGCTCAACCAACTCTGACAGGGACCTACCAGCTCTGAACCTTCGATTCATGTTATAAAATCGATATCATCTTGGGCGTGCATGATGTCTTCAAATTCCTCTGTTTTGATCGTGCCACAACTTCATATGTGCAGCATGCGCGTAAAGGAAGGCTAACCAAAATTGAGCCGTGGGTCACGACTTCATCCCATCAAAATGTAGGACCCAAAACACTATTCTACTGTCATAATTTTTAAAAACTCTTCGACTAACCAAAGTGTATTCAGGGCGGCTCTCATGTAATTGCCAAAGGCGTCCGTCAGAAGCCATTTGTTCGGCTCGTCTCCAACTCCATAGCCATGGGCTAATGCGTCTAAAAACAACGATTCAAGTAATGCAACACTTATTTGAGAAAAACCCGATATTGAGAAACTAACTGCTCAGCGCGAAAAAAATCTTTAGACTTCAACGCAACGTAGTTCTTCGGGCTCTTGTTTGGGGATCCGGCTAGACGAAGACGTTCTTCTTGTGTGAACAGCTGAAAAAGATGGAATCGTGCTCGCATTCGAATAAGGAACTATCGTTGTGTCAGACGTTAGCGGAACTACGATCCCCATCGTTTGGCCCCTGGAAATTTTCCACAATTTAATGTATCACCTTATTTCCCTAGTTTTCTTTTAATGTCGTGGAAAAGATTAAATTATGGAATTCGGCAAAGCTCTTTCGCTGAATAAAATTAATGCTGTACTATGTCAATGTATGGCGGAACAGTGTACTGATATAATATGCCTTGCTTACCTTGTTGAGAGCCTGACGCATAAATGAATGCGCTATCTTTTGTACGCTGGCCTCGTATACGACGGATATGGTTTCCAGCTGCTCCGACAATCTGACTTCACACTGGATGAACGGATTGGTAAGCATGAGGCACGACGGTATTCGGTCAGCCTGGAAACTTTCCAGTATCATTCCCCAAACACGCATACTTATAAGGGAACTACTATTAGTCAGCCTGGCCATTCTGGATGAAATGTATTTCTCTAGAACCGTTTTCGGCGTTGAATCCGATTATAATCTTCGCAGCTGCCTAAACCCACTTTGAAAAAAGGTATAGGCGTTTTTTGCCAAATTTTCGTACCTTTTGTACCTTCCAAAACGCGCAATGGTCTTTGGAAAATCTGGAAACGGACCTCATAATTGTGTCCAGCGCACAAAACAACCACCCTGAGCAAAGTTAGGGAAAGGTTCATTTTCCAAACTTTGCGCAGACTGATAGCGTTTTGGACTTGGACGGATCTTCGGTTGGGCGTTTATTCATACCAATTGCAAGGCTCTGAAAACGTTTTGAAAAAATGTTCCAGATTAGACTCAAAATCTTCCTAGATGAGTTATTTGGGGCGCTGATCACGAAGCTGTGGTTTCTTTGTCGATTTTCCGAAGTTTTCGACTTGATTTGTTCAAACCTTCCCGCCGGGAAAATTTGATGGCGAATCGCGACTTTTGACTATTTCCGGAGTGCTTTGATAGATATTGCTCAAATGGTCCCTCTGGGGATTACTTAGAGTGCCGAACACGAATCTGAGGCCCGTTTATCGATTTTTGATAGAATACGGTGGGCATACGGTAGTTCGGTCAATGTCTCAGATTCGACTCGAAATTTGTATGCGGGGGTTATTCGGGGTGGTGAATACGAATTTAACGTCCATTTGTCGAATTTCGAAATATTAAAGTAGGTTTTAGCCCCTAAATGGCATGGTACCTACCGCAACCTACAGTAAACTTTGTTCTGCACCCTAGATAACCCGTGCATACTAGTTTTGAGCCCAATTAATTTTTTTCAAAACGCCCTAAAAATTTCACGTGGAGTAAAACCCCTACCTTGCCGTCAGGCTTTGAAAAACTCGTTGTGGCTTTTTTCAGAGTGGTTTTGGGCAGCTGCAAAGACTAGAATCGGATTCTACGCTGAAAACGGTTCTAGAAAAGTACATTTCATCCGGAATGGCCAGGCTCACCAAAAGTAGTTCCCTGGTTAGAAACCAAATGTTGAATCAATAGACATCCGTGATATTTTGCTACACGTTTACTACACATTTCGGTGAAAAAAGTCACCGACCTTCACATTTACCGAGCATTTTAGGGCACAATCCAACCCCCCGCTGTCCACACACCCTCTCTTTTAGAGCTTCTCCAAGTTTTGTCGGTGAGGATCAAGTTTTTGGAGGAATACCTGTATTTGACCACTAGATCATTCATTCAAATAATGATGAAAGGTGCAGGTTTCAAATCTTTCGTTCACCCGAAATTTTCGAGTGAACATTGATAGACTAAATCTAGATTCATTTGCTCTAGTTTCTTTTTTCGAGCCAGAAGCCGAGTCAACCAATGAAAAGCCTTTGAATACCAAAACAATGAAAAATCCTATGTAGGGTAGCATATAGCATACCTTGTCTTCTACAATGCGCGGTGAAATCCTTCAACTTTCTCAGAGGCTTTTCCTTCATAGCGCTAGTTGAGACGTCATTCATCATGTTTATCTACAAATACCGATTAATACATCGTTACTTTGTGTGGAAACGGAACTCTTATGATTCATCATGCGAGCGCAGTCTAAGATCTGAAACTTAACTTCATTGCTAGGATGGCCTGTGCCTCATAGAGTTTCTTCAAAGCACCGCCTCGAGCGGCTTTCGCGAAGAAGCTATCGACACCAATCGACTTACCGTGCAGCAAATTGTGGAAACGCTCCTATAAATCCGAACTTAAGTCGATTATTGAATTTCGAGATTGTCTGAAGTTTAAAAAAGGAAGACTTTCCAATTTTAAAGGAACCGTAGACGCTGGATAACAACGTGAATAGACCCAAACGATTCCTAGCATGAGGAAAACGCCGTCGGAAGCGCCGCAAGCTAGTCTGAGCAACCATATTTGATCTCCCCGGAATGACAGCCTGATATCACTCCATCTCTTTGAATACCGATTAAAATGTTCATCCCACAGACCTGATTTGATAGTGGCATCACTGCAAAAATTTTGCGTCCTTAATTCATCTCCGCATTTTTAGTCCAAATATTTTGAAAGGGTCTGCTCCAGCAGGCCTTTTATTCCGGGATTCCCAGATGCAAATCATCCTGGCAACAGTGTTGTGAAATGACGTAATGGTAGGAGCGCCAAACAAACCTTACTCAAGCATTTTTCTGCCAGCACTTAGCTAGATCTTCTCACACGGAAGACGGATATGCCCAGGGTTTCGGCCATATTGTTCACCTTGATTTGTCGCGACAATCTCACGCTAATTATGGAAAAATTAAGCACCAGTTGGTGAAATTCAAGCTACACACCCCGCATATTCTATGTGAGTTCCCGCTATAGCACTCCGAAAGATCGACCAATCCTGTTCTGATCCGCACGAAAAAAAGTGATCCCAGCTGCCACCGACAGTATTGCCCTTTCCTCCGCACGGTCTGCAGCATCCCAGTGGTCCCGGGCAAGTTACCAATGACAGGGTCTTCCAGCAGAGAGGACACGGGGTCAGACCCTTCACGACCAGCGCCTCTTCGCCAGATGTCGCGCAACCACTCCAGCGTGGAGAAGATCTGTACCTGCCCCCAGACGAACAGCATTCCCTGAGTTGAGACGTAGCCAGTCCGGGTTGAAATAGCTGGTTCAACACAAGCGCCGTCGCTAAACCCATGGACTCACCACCAGAATTACAGCAAGAATTTAAGGGTTTAGCGACAGCGAAGATCAATACTAAAGAAAATTTATACTCCATTTTACGTAGAGTATGCGCCAATTTCACGTATAGTATGCAAATTTGCGAACTCGCATCTTCTGACTTTAGAAAATGCACAGGTTTGAGCTATATAGTTAGTAAGACCCATGAATTCTTCCCGGATGAAATGAGAGGGCGTAACAGGAAGCTCCTGAGAGGAATCAAGGTACGCATTAGCATTGTTGCCCTCGCGACTACAAAAATTGTTCACGAGCGCTTATATTTATCTTCGAAACTACGAAACTCAAAGGTAATCGTAACGGTTTCGCGAAACATTGTGAAGAGGTCAATAGAAGAAAGAATATATGGAAGAGAAAGACTATTCCATACCTTCGGAAACAGCATATCTGTCTTAGCTTCCGTCATTTTTCGAACAGTGTCGTCTGACGAATGTTAGTGACCTTTATCGCCTTCGAACCACCTTCTTGATCTAAAAAAATTACGAAAACTATTTAACACGAGCCTGAAGAAAAAATTCTTTTGCTTTATCTCACGCTTTCAAGACTGGTTCTGCCTTTGCTGGTTCGACCTTGACAAAATCTGAGGGCAATCCCTGAAAAGTTCATGATGTTTCCTTGAACTATTCTGGGTCAATATATTGCCTGCTAACCCACCTTCTGTGAGAAATCCTGAGATTGGAAATCATCGTCACTGCTCGACATGACTGGACGTTCAGAGGCGACGGCGAGGCTCCGCGTAGGCTGAGCGTAGATTCTGAAAATCAATCAATAAATGCATGCGAAATAATCGATAAATCAATCACGACGTTCAAACGGACGGAACCTGTAATCTAACACTTTCGACAACAGACAACACACTTCCAGATATTTGATTGAGAACATCGATTACTATGCTTATCTGGGCCTAATTCTGGTCCGCGATTGCGTCTCGACACGCTTTTGCGATGCCGCATCGCCCTGTGCGTCAGCGAGCATTTTCAGCGTCACAGCCGCCGATCTGCTGACTCTAGGTGGGTTTTGGAAACTGGAAACTAAGAAAAAATTGGAGAAAATCTGTATAAAATACACATCGAGTCAGCTTTGCGCGCTGGAAACCTGAGCTGAGTCGAAGGCGCCATGCGGCTGCAAAGCGTGTCAAGACACAACTGCGGACTGGAATTGGGTCAGATAAGCACAGTACCTTCTCATTTTGCGAGCCATAATTCAGTCTATCCGTTCACGTGCGTGTGCGAAGCGATGGGAGAAACAGAGAGAAAGAGAAGAGGAGAAGAAAACACAGCGTTACGCGCGCACACTTTGCACGCGTTGCAACGTGAACTAATTTCTATCAAAAAGAGGAATTCATCCGAAAGCTGATTGCGACTTAGGCGTTTTTGCCTAGTTGGATCGTGCGATGAAGTTCCAAAAAAAAAAAAAATAGTAGCAACTGAAACGAAGACTTCCTCTGAAATGTAAACAACCTTACATTGTTCAAGCAGGGAGCAAGCGGGGCCACAGTTTTGCGAGACGATAGTAGAGAGGCAAAAAACCTCAAAGAAATTTGGAGGTTCTACGTGGAGGCGTAGCAAGAGTTTACGAGCACAAAAGTGGAATTTCTGGGGTATGGTTTGATTTGGTTTACAGGCCACATTCAACCTCTTCAGGTTCTCTCAGTAAGAAATGTAGGGGTTGAATGCAAAAACGCAGAAAATAAAAAAATTGCCCAATTTCAAAACGTTTTTCTGTTGAAATCTCAACTTCTTTCTTAGAAATCTCTTAGAGCGACAAACAGATGCCATATAATCCCAGGCTTGAAGCGCCGTAGATTACCTACACTTACAGGTTCTGAGCCAAATCCGAGAGATGGTTTTTCTGAATACCCCAAAATTTCCTAATGGCATACACTCCTTTCCTTTTAGTAAAACAATGAAACTGCCATTTTTGAAATTACAGCAGCCATTTAGCGAATTTCAAGCATGGGTAATTTTGTACTTGTCACAGACCTACAGCGAGGATAACATGGTTTTCCAAATCGTGATCAGAGAAGCAGTCCCTAATCAATGGTAGCATTACGTCACAGGGAGCCCTACATTTTGAATTCAGCAGAATCTCGAGCATTTATTGAAAACTTCACAACTTGCTCATAGGTGAGTGTACTCTCAAAGAATATCCCAACTTCTAACTAACTGATTAGACATGCTGAATTACCATCCTTGAGAACAGATTTTGAAAACTAAAACGAGTGAGAAGGATCACACTGAAAAAGTTTGTGAACGTCGAACAGTGGTTATCTACTGGTGATGATTCGCATGGTGTTTGAAAATCAAAACACTGCTCAGACTAGACTATCCTTACAGTCATTCACCGGTTTGTGCTAGAAGATAGAGCAAAATTTACAGTACTTGAGCCCTTGTGCCTATAGAGCGAGAACAAGCGAGAGAAAGCTTTTACAGTAGCGAGAAAGCGCGCTACGACGCATACGCTGCAGCGCGACCGCCCGCAGGATGTGCTAGAGTGGAGCAGAATGAAAAAAACGCCACGCACGCAGCGCTGACCTTACGCAGGAGATTTTTAGACACAGCCAAAAAGATGTAATGAAAGAAAGGGATTATGAGAGCGGAAACCCGTGAAACCATAGACGAGTGATACTTAATGGGAGATTGTTAGTCATACTAGAAGGAAATGTAAGGGAGTAACCGAAAAAAGATGACGTCAGCAGCTGGGCACCCCTGAAGAAATGTAAAACCGTCAATTCCGATGTTTCACAGCCATTCCCACGTGCACCATATCATACGCACATTTTCCAAAATGCAAAGTCACTGGATAGGAAGTTGTTCACGAGAATTTCCAGCACAGAAGAGGTTTTTCCCAACGAATCATTATGAATTACTCTTGTGTCAACGTATTAGGGAGGAAGTGCTCAGGTTATGACACATCTAACCTAGTAGTAAGCAAAGTGACTTTTTTCATCCTGAAGCGTTCCAATACAGAAATTTGAGGCGCAGAGCCAAACAATGTAATCCGTTTTTCAGACCTTGACAATATTAGGGTGAAATGTCATGTATATTGAAGTGCCAATCTTCAATGAATGTCAATCGTAGAAACCCGCATTGGACCGCGAATCAGGAGAAATCCAGATTGGACGATTGCAGCCTTCGGCTACACTCAAAACAGGAGGAAACCCCCGGGTGTGAGCTAAATTTTGACCCTAACTTGTTCAGGAGGTGCGAATCAGGAGAAATCCAGATTGGACAGTGCAGCGCTTCGGCTGCACCGTCTAACAGGGGAGGAAAACCCCGAGTGTGGACTAATTTTTACCCCAGCCATTCCGGGAGGAGTGCGAATCAGGAGAAATCCAGATTGGACAGTGCAGCCTTCGGCTGCACCATCTGGCTGAGGAGAAAACCCCTGGTGCTGGGCCCATCTTTTCCCTAGCTTGATTCCAGGAGGTACCAATCAGGAAAAATCCAGATTGAGCTGCACCCAGCCTTTGGCTGCACCGTCTGGCAGGGGAGGAAAGCCCCAGGTGTGGGCTAAATTTTTACCCCTAGCGATTCCGGGAGATGCAAATCAGAGGATTCCAGATAGGACAAGGCAGCTTATACTTAATAACGATTTACAAACACTGAATAAAAAACAACGTCCCTCCAGCTTTCTATTCTTCCAGCCTTTAAGGCACTGATCGATGTCATATTTTTTATGTTTTTCGCCGTTTCTTCCCACTCTTCTATAGTCTTGTATCTTCTGCTTGGTGTAAATGATAAAAAAGAGGTAAGAAATAGTGATTCCATGAAAAATTATCATAAATTATATTTCGATTATTCCTGGCATCAAATCAGGATTTTGTCACCCTAATCCTTTTTAAACCCCATAAAAAACACTACTTTCTTCGTAACCACGCAGAAGAAACAAAAAACAATAGAAGAGAAAGCAGGAAAAACGAGGAAAGCACAAAAAATGAGAAAAACCAGCGATCATCACTCGGCCTCAATTAAAAATTTTTGAGCATGAATGGCGCGTTTCGTTTGGTGCACACAGACAGTGCTTCCTGGTTGACGGTTTGCACGTTTCTGCAGGGGTGTCTGTTGGGAAACACCATACGATTAATAAAGAAACCGTTGATATGAGGAAAAAAGGTTACATTACAAGCAAATCGATAGACTATGAGATGTGATCTAAACAGGGGAAAACAATGTTAAAACTCAAGGAAAAAAGAAACTACTTTTTTGACGTGCATCCATAACTTCAAAGGAGAAAGGGTTTTCATCGAGTCGTAAGTTTCAGCCCAAAGTTAGCCAACTGATCCTCTACTCTTTCTCTAGCTATGATAGGCCCACTTTAAGTGGCTGCAACAAAAAAAGAGGAGCAAATAAGAAAACATACACAAATTATAACATTGCTTATTAAAAAATAAGTTGCAGAATCGATGCCGTGAGGCGCGTGGCGTTGTCCTCAGCCACGTACGTTTCCGGCACACGCCTAGATTCTCATATTCGCGCTAGAGCGCAGAATTCTCCTGCCACTTAAAACCTTGCAACAAGCCAGAAACCTCCTCCCGTCTCCAAATCCAAAGGAGCAGGTTGCCTGGAAGATTGAAAAATTCACACAGAGTCCGGATTTTGGGTCGTCTTATTTTGCACATAAAGATTCGCCTAATAACGTGGCGGGTGTGAGTTTTCTGCGAATCCTCTCATCACGGGGCTCTACCGCAGGGCGTGCTACAATCAGCAGCACATGCTGCAAAACTTAATCGCAGGAACGCGTGCAGCAATTATTAATCTCCCAGGCGCATGCTGCGGATTGAGTCCAACGCTTTGAGTTGAGTGTGTATCCCGATCACTTTATTTTTGGAGCACGTGCTGTAATTTGTAACACAATAGGAGCACGTGTTCCTCTTATGTTCCTAACTGACCTCAGAACCGCTTTGCTTTCTAGTTGGTGCGCGTGTCGGTTGCGCGCGTCAGCATGTGATAATCTGTGTACGCGCGTGAGCATTTGTGCACGTCTGTGTGCACGTGTGAAGGCGTGCGTACGCGCTCATCTATTGAGGCCCAATAGGTGCGTGAGTGTGCATGTATGGCCGGAATCACACTTCATGCGATCGACGACGGTGACAGTGCATATCAGGCATATCGATTTTCGGTCGATACTGATGGTAAACATTTAGTCGCGTCGCTCGTCGCTGGAAATTATGATTCCTGCCTATGTCTGCCTGCATATACACGCGCTTTTGCACGCCGTTGTCCTTGCGCGCGCGTGTCTGTGGAAACGAGTAAAGCGCACTTGGCGCTGAGCAGAAGTCGGAAGCGCTCCACGATTTTATGGATCAATGAGACGCCTTAGCGTTCCGCGTTTCCAACCCTTTTGCTTTAAATTTTCCAGAGAATAAGTCGTGGCCCACCCTTCTTTCTCGGTCCAGAAGGAGTCCTGCTTCCGGAATATCATTCTCACGGGCCCTAAACACCGCTGATTCGGAAAGAAGGTCGTTTTGACGATCTGTCAGAATTCACTTAACTTTCTGATAGATTTCAGGAGGTGTCCGGTAAATTACGGAGGAATGTTGTGGTAACTCTCTGGTAATATGGCGAAATAATGGCCAACACCAGAGATCAGGGCAAGTTCTCTGGCAAAATTTCATAATCAGGCAGTAATTGCAGACTTACCACTGATTGCCCGGAAAACTCTGTGGTAAATTTCTGGTACAGCCCCGGCCTGAGTTCGGGTGTGGGTGCCCCAGGGTGCACTTTCCCCCTATACCTCGCTTATTCGGAGGAATTGGGAGCTCACGCATTTGGCAGGGGCTATATAGGGTGGGTCTACTTCACAATTATGTAGGAATCTCAGATTTCGTCACAGAGCTTGGACTGTGCTTTTAAAGGCAGGGATCGCGATAAAAAGTTTTGAGCTCTCTTCATAAGAATGTAGATTTGGCCATTACAAAAGTAAAAATGGGTGAAAAAACCCAGAAATTCACAGGAAAAACGCAAAAAACAAAGGAAATAAAAGATTAATTACCATTGTCGGCCGCCCCCTAATTGACGCGATTGTCATTAATGCTTGCTTACGACGACATTTATTTTGCTGTTAAAATAATCAGTGATCTCCCAGAAATGTTTCAGAACTTACTTTAGAAACAAAATAAAAGTTGACAAAGCGGGCTCTTGGCAAATCTCCGATGGTTGGGGGCAGGAGGACGCCAAGCCATCAGTTGCTCCTGAGCGTTTTTCTCCAATTTTTACGTCTTCCGCCCTGTGATGACTGAATCTACCACCATTCCATGGGTATAGCACAACAACCGATTTTATCGAAAACCCTGCCTCCAAAGGCACAGTTCAAGCTCAGAGACGAAATCTGGGATTTCCACCTGGTTGTGAAGTAGACCCACCCCGTATACCACTTGCCAGATGCGAGCTCTCCAGTTCCCCGAATAAGCGGAGATATAGGAGGAAGCCACTTTGGCACGCCCCTTTACAATCTTCCGAGCTCAACAGTT